>LS055239.1:0-18601 GCA_900241095.1 Acartia tonsa
GAAGATATCTTCACCAAGAGAGGGGAAAGTGGAAGGGTAGATTACAGTTTTAGAGGGTCCAAACCATAATCATAGATTATATTTCTGCTTCTATAAAAATGGATTCAACTCCCTAACTGTTATAAACACAGAATAGGTATGCCATTAATTATGTACTACATAGGTATGCCATTAATTAGTACCACATAGGTATGCCTATTAAAATAGATAGATAAAAACAAAGTAATTCTATATATTGTCTTATATATGAGTAACGGGATGTGTGTTTGTACCGCTAATCGCTGGATATGATTCTCGTTTACAGTTTTTTTTACAACCCACCCTTTCTCTTAAGGGTCCCTTGAGACCTTTAGGGGAGTAATCGCTAGTTCTAAAAGATAAAAGTTGTATGTTAATTGTTTTACAATTGTTTAAATTAAGAATTGGGTTAATAACTCAAGTTTAAAGATTAAAAAAGAAAATAAAAAAAGAGAGAAAGTAAAGAGCAGAGAATGAATGGAAATGACATTAATATGTTAGGATTCTTCTTCTTGGTATTAGATAACTTTTAAAGAAAAACTTCTAACAAAATGCAAATTTTTACATAACACATAATCTTTTGCGCATTTTTATTATCTAAATGAAAATTTTATTGATTTTATAACAAAATTATAATTTCATATTAATCAACATAAATTAAAAAGTTTAAAGTTTCTAATCTTAAATCTAGCAGCCAAATACGATGTTATAAATATCAGGTATTTAATCATTTAATTAATTTTTCTTTCTTTTGAAGGTTAAATGATCTTTTTAACAAAGTGTTTGTGAAATAATTTATTCCAAAAAATCTTTTCTGACAGATTATTTTGAAAAGGAAGAAAAATATTTTGCCTGTGGTGCTCTTCTTTTTAGATAAAATCTTTTTATTTTGAATACAAATGTTTAAAAATAGAGATAAATATTCTGAAAATAAATATTATAAAAGAAATATGTTGAATGTTAAGTAAAGATAGAAATGATTTGATAACACATATTGAATTTGTAAAAAATAATTAAAGATGGAAAAGCATTCATTAGGGTGGTGAGGGTTCTTCCCTTCCTCCCATAATTGTTTATGTTTTCCCCCTAAACCTTTTTTAGGAGTTTCATATTTCCTTTATTGGTAGGGTGTAACTCCCTAGAAAAATAGCTTGAATTACCGCTGAACCAGTAGCTATCATTCAGTAGCAAAGGTTGCCGGGATTAGACGGACAGACAGACATAGTTCCACTGTGTATTACATGTAAAACAGAATTAAACTAAATTTCAATATTTTTTACTTCTTTAGAATAAATTTATAGCTCCTTAGCTTGATCCAAATTTAGAAAATTTATATTGTTTACAATATTTAATATTGTAAACCTTTAGACAAATTTATATTTGTGTCTCATTTTGCCCAAGATAGCCAGCAAAAAATTACTTACATATAAATTAAAGATATAAACACAAGCATAGAATAAGGCATACTAAACTCAAGATAGGAGCACCTATTTAAGAAGATCCAAAATAAAGTTTTCAACCTTAGGAAATAGTTTTTATTCTGGCTATAAATTTGATTTATCTGTTTATTGGATCATTCAAGCGGAAAGTAGAAAAGACTGTATAATTACTCAAATGACCAGTGTATATTCTATCACCCCATCTTTATCTTTATTCTTACTTTGTTAATAGCACCTACATGCAAGGAGCTATAATACTGAATGTGAATAGAATTAACCTAGCGGGACGTTTTTGTGAATTTTAATGACCTAGCCTAACATAAAACAGACAAACATACTTTTTCTTAAGATAGTAATTATACTTAAGGATGGAAAGTCTGGGGGGGGGGGCTGACTTCTGCTAGAAATACTAATAATGTGCCTAAAAGACTGTGTGAGAGTATTTGCCAAGTTTAAAATCATTATCCTTTGGCATTCAATTAATAGTTTTTCTGTAAAAGAAAAAAAACTCAGATAGGTTAATTTCTCTGAGTTAACCTGTTTACAAAAGTTTACCTACAAATATTTATCTAAAATAAAATTTTATTAAAGTTTTGGGGTATAGTCCCTTTCATGGCAACGCATCTTATGGGGCGTTATGTCGTATTTTATTTTTTATAGGGTTAGATATAGGCAATTGGCCCCGCAGGGGCTAGAAATAGTAGAATAGCTACTGTAAAAATACGATAAACGCTCTTTAAGAGGCGTTGCCAGGAAGGGGACTATACCCAATTTTTGTCTTATAACATTAGACTTTCAACATCAGACTTTCAAATAAAAGGGAATATCTTGTGTTCTAAACAGCAGGGGTTCAATCTAATTTGAGAAGATATTTTTATATATTTTCCTCCAGTGTTCTAGAATTTAATCAAAGTTTTAATCTTGTAAAGGAAATAGAAAGTGTATATTATCAGACTTTTTACATTTTATAGGCTTAAGAGTTCAAATTTAATCTTGTTAATACTTGTAATTTGAGTTTAACGACACTAACTAGAGTCTAAATAAAAATATATGATTGAGATTTTTTTCCTTGAGATTATTTGTTCTATTAAACTCTTATATCTACATATATATAGCTTTATATGCAGTTATACTTTCCTTTTATGATCCTCTCCTTCAATACATGGTAAGTAAATTACCTTTTACCTCATATAATCATAGTTAAAAATTTTATTTTAATTGCACTAAATGATACCTAAGTCAAGTTAATACAAATAAACATATTTGGCATCATTTACACAAATTTTTAAACTTTTGAAAGAATAAGAAGTAGGAAGTGTGTAAATATATTATAAATAATTTATATTTCAAGAGTTTAATTATTCAAATTATTCAAAATAGCATGAATCTGTCAGAGATCAATAAATAGCTTTGTTTTCAGCTATTTTCAAAACAGCTAGTTTAAAGACAAACTGGACAGATCCAGTTCTGCTTTTCAATAATTATGTACTAAAGCCCATGAGGGAAGGAAGAGGTAAGTCGACCTTCCCTATAAAATTGAATTTTAATGGAAAAAGTAAAATAATTATTTTTTTTGTGGGGAGGGCGTAACCTATATGAATATTAACTGAAAAAGAAAACACACACACACCCCATTACTTTTATATAAAGATATAATGATAGCTAGATCGTATTTTATTGTAAAAGCCAACATAATTCAATTTAATTCATTAATACATTTCTTTAAAAGATTAATACCAGAAATCTGGGTGAAATTACATTAAAGGGCTAAGGTGTAAAACTTAAAGAAATAATTTTTTTTACAACTCTATCTGCAGAGTATTGTATGTATTCATTTTTATGTTAGGCAGTTTAAACAATGGATGTAAACAAAATAAGCTATAAATAATATGTACTTATATTTTTTGCCTGTCGGAGAGTCTTACAAATCATGATTAGCTTTGTTTTATTTGTTTGATAGATTAGTGGAAATATTCAAATTTATATGCAAGAAGTTAAACAAACATTATCACGATGAAGTTAAACTTGTAACAAAAAGATGAGTTTTCTAAAAAGATATTATCTGGAAGCATGTAAGAAAGTGTGAAGAGAAGAGTCAAACAAGGAAAATAAGATGATTAAGACAATCTAGTAAAATCCCATAATACAACAGAGAATAATGAAAAATAGTTGAAGGAACAGGGAAACAAAAGTAGCGTTAATTGTTGTAATAATGTAATGAATAAAACTATTTAAAGAAGTTACGAATATGAATATAAAACCTAAAATTGAAAATAAACTGTATTGATATTTGTAAAGAGTAAATTGTTAAAATGTAGTTTAAATCCTTCTCGAATGACCTGTATTACTATTTGAATGAATGTCCATGTTCCTAATCCCATCCTGATCTAGGCCTATGAATCTAGAATCTCCCACATGCAAGCAAATAACATTAGCAAAACTTAGATTCGCCAAACTAGTTTACTGGGTGTGTGAAAAGTATTGTACAGTATTGTTTTTTAGTGTATTTGAAGATACGTAAGAATTAGGATATTTTAGTAATTTTGTTGGTGTGGATAAAAAAGGTAAACCAATATGCCTTTTTATGCCATCAATATCATTTTTATGCCTTTTTTCACCTAGCAATTTCCTTGAGATTATTAAAACTTAAATATTTCAGTCAAAAAATTAATTAATATACATATGAATCAGACAAGGATATTAATATTAGCTTCTTAGAAATCGCACCATCCACTTATATTTCAATATTTTTAATCTCCAAAATAAGATTACCACACTGTATGTCTCAACATATATGCCAATATTTGCACAGTAACCTTTCCAAGGAATGTAATTTATATTTTCTGGTAATCAGGAAAAGATTGATTTTAATTGAACATTCAGTAAAACTGATAGATTTTAAATTATGTTATTCAAATAGGAAATAACAATCTTTACAATTAAGACATTCTTAGTTCCACACAAACTACTTAAAAAAATAATTCCAAATTTAAAATATATTCTATGGTCTTTTTAACCCAGATATCCACAATTCTTTATTTCCAGTCTACAAACCTAAATTTACACATCAGAATATCAGTATCTGAGATATGTATTATCCTCGAGTCACAGAGATGCACAAATTTGTCTTTTTTTTATTTCAGTTCGGGGATATGGGAAATTATCTAAAAAAACATTTTATAATTATAACTATAGAATTAAAATTTCTAGCAATTTCTATCTTTAAAAATATTTAAAGTAAAATTTAATACCTAACATATGTTTTTACAATTGCTTTGAAATCAGAAAAGACAAGTAGTTAGTTATATTTTAATATGTATTTTTAAATGCTATATATGTTAAAATCCATAGATTTGTTTTGAAACAAGAAAGCTTCTTTATTTAATTAGCTTAAAGGAAGCCTGTATTAAATATCTATGTTTTATAAAGACTTTAAACTTTGGTTATGTATAAGATATTCAATCTTTTGACCACAAGATTTTGTTATTTTGACTTCTAGTTAGATGGATATTTAATTTTTTATATTTAATAAAGAGTTTCTGTAGCTTTTTTCAGTAAACTTTAAAATTTTACTAATAAGCTAAACTGGTGGCAGTACTAAAAATTAGGTATTAGCTGCAGGCTAGTGTAAGAAATATCAACTGAAATTGTTTACCCATTTTTTCCCTAATTTCCAAAGTTGTACAACAGCTACTTCGGTCAAACGGAAAAGCAATATAATGTATAAATGATTTAAACAACAACATTCAAAATTTATATTTTTCAAATTTTTATTTTTTTGTTGTTGGAAATTTGAAGCCTTTTTAGCTAGTAGTAAATATTGAGATAGGATGAGGGTGATATGTACACAATCGGAAACTAAAATTTAGCTGACATAAAAATTGATTTTGTTCACATGGTAGTTAACTCTTTTAAACAATTTTCTTTTTTGAAAAATTGTCTTTATTCCTGACAGCTATGCAATAAAAGAATAGAACAGTTACCTACTTTACCCTAAAAAATTCTTTCAAATCATTAAATAATTCACAAATACCAGTTCACCAATGACATAGGTCGGCCATTATTATAATGTTTTTTTGTCCCACTTGGTTAGGATGATTTAAGGATTATCAATCAACAACTTACATAAAATAAAGATTATTTTATCTTCTTCAAAATTTGATTAAATTCCAAGGATAAAACATTAAAGTAATGCAATTTTTTTTAACAAATTTAGAAATGTAAATTTAACTACTTTATTTATTTCACCTGTCCTTTCTTCAAATCACACACACACTGACAAACATATACACAAGGACAGAGGAATGCAAATTTAGAATCAGAGATAAATATTCTGATTTACCTTTCTAAAACCCTTTATGGGGAGGTAGGAGGGGTAGGGAGGGACAGGATATCAAAGGAAAATCAAAGGACGAGATAGGGGGGGAATTTGGTTAGATAGATGTAAAAAAGGGAAGAATTTGGGAATGATGTGTTAGGAAAGGGAGATATTGTGCAAAATTTGGGCGGGTGATGCAAATAAATGTAAAAGTTTGAACCCTGGAGCAAGAATTAGACATGTTAAACATTTGTTAAACTAGAAACAAATTTCAGGAACATTTCAAATCAAATAAAAAAGAAAAAAGATTGAAAGGGCAATTATTTTACTTTATTAGAAAAGTTTTGCAATAAAAAGAGTAAAATTTGGCAGAAAAGTCACCTGGAAATTTTCAATGCAGATATTCTGTCCTTGGACATAATTTATTGTTTGAATTATTTAAAATTTAGTTGTTGAGAAAATAGTGTATCATTAAAATCATTCCTAGTCTTGGTCAAGGGTGAAATCACAACATTTTATTGTTTTAATTTTATTACTACTTTCATATTTTATATGATAATTCCACTTTTTTGGGTTCAACCTTGTTTAAATTAGTCTGCTGCCTAATATGAAAATCTTTTTATGTGTAATAAGCATGCTGTAAACAGTATGTTAAAGTATATTTGCAAGTGTAAGTTGAAATTTTACCATAACCTTTACTTTTAACCTAAATACAGGTTACCTTCTTTCTATTAATTAATATTTTTGGAAACCTTAAAGTTTTTCTGTTTTGAATGCGCAGAACTGGCAATTATATTATGATCCAAGCTTAAATCCTGAGGTGATTAGCAAAATCTTATTCTTATCTTTGATGACTGTACAATGGCAAGATTATTCTTCAAGCAAGCTTGGATAAATTCATTTTCTCGTATTCATTCGAATCCGGTGGATAGGAACCGGTTCTCATCCATACGAAAAATCTATGTCTAGCATCGTATTATATCCAGCTTTCTTCGGCACCTCGGGGCTAAAAAAACTAGCTTTAATCTTATAACTGTACATTCTATATCCACGGAAAGCGGTTTATAATACAATGAAAGAAATAACTATTAAACATTATTTTACATAAAAACTAAACTAAGTATTAAAAGTATTAAAAAACACTTCACAAGCAATATTGCATATTTTGCACCACCCTACAAATGCTGAGATTGTGTCTTAAACTTTGTAAAAAATGATAGAACAAATATTCAAGTTTGATTACTTTTACATGAATGTTGAAAATTGTTGAGAATCCTTGGATGTTAGGATGCCCATTCCATCCAATCATAAGACTTACATATATTATACATTTTATGTGAAAAAAATGAGGTTTGAAGTTAAGAAAGCATTCAGCAATGAAGAAGCTGGAATATAACTTAAAACCCTATTGTTCTTCTATGTTTCATTCATTTAAAAAACATTGAAAGCAAATTTTAAACAATAATTTTTAACATAAATAACATGGTTGAACCTCCATACAAAGTTTTGAATTCATTCTAACTTTTGTTAGAGATATTCACCCATGGCTTAATAAATAATGATTTAATTATTTGTTTTTCTACAAAACTTATTTAATAATATGTATAAAGTTTCCATCCATATTTTACAGCTATTATTTTTAATGAATAAAATTAATCTTACTAGTATAAGTTGAATAAAGATATATTGAAATGATACTTGATGAAGAGAAGCTTATTGAAAACCAATATAGCATAGTACTGGAGCTCTCTTCCAAACTAGATTTAAATATACATTCCAGAGATACAGGGACAGCAATATTTTTTTTTATCGTGTATATAAGTTATCTTAAATTTAGGGATAGATTAAAAAAAATTAAGATGTAAGAGTAAATGTAGTAACAAGACGTAGTTAAAAATGTTTTTTAGCTAACTTTAAGCTAAAAATTTTACAGATTTTATAAATTTCCTATCCTTGGAAAATTCTACATTTCAGGGTTTCAAGTAGAAATTCAAATAAATTAATTTCTCCATTTCCTCCCCTCCCTTTTACTATTACTTTATCCTTCAAGTTTAAAATTGAATCTTCTATTGGACATTCACAGTGGTTTCTCAAGCTTATAAAACCACTATATTACATTTAAAGTTCTGGCTCAGATACACCATTATTCTGCTGTTACTTGTCTGTTATAAATGGCCCTAAGAAAAACTTTTTTAGATTGATGAGGTGTCTGGATATCTTTTTTTATTGAAAGACAGATTTACTACTTTTTCCATTATTTAAATTTTTAAGGAAAGCCATTTTAAATGATACTCATCTTTTTAAATCACCTTAACTTAAATCAAACTTAATGGTCAGAAGAGATAGTGTAGATTTATTGGTCAATGTGGCCTTACAATCTGTCAAATAGTCTCGAAAAGTTTGTCAGTTTGTAACCATTTTATTTCATAACGCCTAAATTTGGAGTGCCTTGGGGACGTTTATTTGGACTTGCAAGAGGTAGGTTATCTAAAAAACTAAATCCATTTGCACAAATTTATCAACAATTTAAGATATCAGATAAATAAATGAATTTGTTATTTTTGCAAAAAAAAATGAATAAATAGAAATGATAAAATAAAAAGATAGTATGATTTTTTTTACCTTTAAATATTGCCGCCAAGTAAATATATTGAATGCCTGAAATGAAAGATCATAAAATATGTTTTTGTCTAACAATATTTTAAAACTTATTATCCATGATATTATGTTCTAACTGGTCAATATAAATTTAGAAATGATAATTTAGATAGAAAAAAGCATTAGAATGTCAAGCATTATTAAGTAGAGCAGTCTAAAAACATAAAGTTTCTGATAATAGATAGGAGTAAGAAATATTCAATCCCAATTTTCTAATTGAGAAAAGTTGCTGCAATGAAATAACATCATAAATAGGAAGTTGTGATGCAAAAAACAAGAAAACAAATAACATTCAAAATTTACACAAAATGCACTGAAAACAATTTTTGTAATAGATAACAGGAACCTCAAACCAATTTCACCAGCTTTTCAAGGTTTTCTTTTGTCAGAAAAAATATATCTATGACTTCAATATTTTAAAATTTAAAATAACTGAAATAACATTAATAACTCATTGATTGAAATATTTAACTTGACAAAAAACATAATCCAGATAATGAAACAGTAGTAAAAAACTTTGCTATCATCTTATTTTATGTTTACAAAGGATTATTTAATATGGCAGTAATCTAAACAACCTTTGCTTTGTAGTTGTGTAATAGCTATACACCCACACTGTCAAAATATAATCTTGCCATGTTACTGATTGAAAACTTCATATTTACAATTGTAGCACCAGCACCTTGTTAAACTGTTTTTTTTTTGTATCAGCCTTTCATTGTATTAGTGTTATATTCTACTTCTTAAACATAGTAGAAATTTAAGTAATTGGCACTTTAGCTCAATATTCAGCATTTCTATAATATGTCAG
Source organism: Acartia tonsa (assembly GCA_900241095.1). Lineage (NCBI taxonomy): Eukaryota > Metazoa > Arthropoda > Copepoda > Calanoida > Acartiidae > Acartia > Acartia tonsa. The sequence goes on from LS055239.1 coordinate 9,245, forward strand.
ATAGGTTAATTATAGCCAATTAAAACTGTAAAAATCTTGTTAAAAAGTAAAAATTTTAGAATTTATGATTTTGACAAATTTTTCAACAGATTTTGTTTAACGTTGTTAAATATGTATATTAGATGTGATATTTAAAATACACTTTTTCGAATATTATTCTTCGGCTAACCTAAAGAGTTACTTCAGAGGCCTAGACATACATTTTTTATCTTTTTATCTCTACTGGCTAACTGATAACGGTAGCATGGCGGATTTAACAATTTCTCAACAATGTTAAGGTATTTAGCTCTTCTGGATATTTTAACGTAAACATATAAGGTTAAAGATATGATATCTAAAAAATCTTATGTCAAAGTCTACACTACATGTATTTTTAGGCCATTAAAGTAACTTATTAGGTTAGCAGAAGAATGAAATTCGGAAAATATTAATAAATTTCACCAAGTGATCTGATAAATAGTCCTGTATTCTTTTATGGAATCTGATTTGTCCATCAAGGTCGATTAAAGCAAAACATCTGCAACTCACTGTTCAAATTTTGTCATTTATGATACAAATTAAAAATCCTATATTTCGCTTTGAATGCAAAATGATGTTTAAGTTTAAATGTCCCCATTGGCCTGTGAAACCTACAAGTGTTTGTTAACATAATTTTTTTTCATATAATTTATTGACTAAATGGCATTTACTATAACATACACAAGATTGCCGAGTTGGCATTGCCTTTTGTTTTGTTGGCTTACTATTTTTTACATTAAAAACGAGTAATCTATATCTACATTATATTCTAATGATACTCAAATGGCCTTTAAGTTGTGTTGATATAATGATTACACTAAAGATTAACTGGATAAGCCAACCATTTGAAACTGTTTAATTAAAGAATTATGCAAAGTTCCCAGTCGAAATATTACAAATTAGGACTATAAAATTAGGTTTCCCATACATTTCTTCTTTTTCCTCCCTATATTTTCTAGTGATCATTAGACATTGACTAAACAATGGATAAATATCTTTAAACAAGGATGTAAACATCCATAAGTAGCGAACCCCTAACATTTTAAAATCAGAAAAAAACGGATAGAAACGTCTAAATAATTTGTAAAAGATTAAAGCTGCTTAAAAGCAGTTCGATCGCTATACTTAAATTAGATCCGTAATAAAATTCAAGTAAGGATTAAAAAGATACCCACATAGGAATGTCTTTTGCAATTATTAGAAAATTTTATTCTCTGGGTAGGCAGAAACTGGGTAGTGGACAATGGATGGTAAATAAAATACAAGAAAATGTACCTTTAAATCATTTGGCATTATACGTTGTGAGATGGAAAATAACATTTTAAAACTCCTCCCGATAAAAAACTACAAATAGCTGAATTTTATTGATAAAAATCTGAGGAAGTTTGAATTGATGTCCATTGCTATGTCCCTGAATCCCAGGACAAGCCAGGAGCCAATTTTATTTTAATACTTGAATCATTTTTGGCAGAGATTTAGGAACGGCAAATTTTTCTGTCTCTATGTTTGCATAATTTTATATGGCTTCAGCACAATCATATAATACTTATACACGCAGGGATATTTCATCTCAAGAAAATTAATTTCGTCTTAAACTTTTTTTTAAGGTGAATAAATTTATTGATCAAAAAGAAGACAAATACAACACTAAAAAGAACAGTATTTAATAAAAGAAAAAAATGAGTTACAAATATAAATTCCTTGCATAAATCCATCAATGAATATTTTGTTATTAAAATAAAATTCAAAATATGTTGAATTATATTTTAAAATAATTGTCCCTTGCCAGACTATAATAATAGCTTAGAGGTTTAGCATTTAATTTATTATAACAATCTAAATTTATGTATTTATATAACTTACAATGGATAGCTATAATTTTTGTCAATTTAATTATACACATTATTTTAATTGATTTAAAAAAAATATAATATAATGTATAAGAAGAGTGAAGAAATTGTACACAAACTATTGTTTGTGTACAATTGTTATGCATGTAATATTGTAACCATTATTTAAAAGATTACTGTTTAAAATTCTAGATAATGTCTGATAATTTTTAAAACAGAATTTTCTAAATCAATATGCATTTCATGTAAGTGCTATTCTTATGATATGGTCTAATTTAATGGATTCTAATTATATTTCACTCCACAAGGACGGACGGACACATCCTGTAAGCAGAAAAACTTCTCTGTATTCGTTTTAAAATTCTAGTTTGAGATATGTATGTATCTATATTACAACTGTAAAGATAAAAGTAAAATTAAATATAACTAAATGACTTTTCTAACATTTATGTATAAAATAAAATTTCATGGAAAGTAAAATATTCTTTATCAAACAGAGGATATGCACATTTTATCCCTCTATCTGTAATAGTAGTTGATATTAGGGAGGGGGGTTAGCAACCCTCCTTTCACCCTAACGATTAAGGTATGGAAAGAGGTCCGGCTTTTATGGGTTAAATAATTTAACAAATTTAAATTTTATTAATCAATAATCTGCTTCACTATATTTAATTTAAAATGATATTAATTTCCACAGCTCTGATGTGCATTTTTGTAGACATTTTTGACACTTTAATTTTCTTTTATTCATCACAAAATAATATACTAATATTTTTTCATAGAAAAAAAGAAAGTTCATGACAATACAAGTACTCTTTAGTGGGAGTTTTATAATCAGAAGAAAGATGTTTATTATTCTAGAATATCCTATAATTATAATAAAAAGTAGTATTTTTTGTCTAAACCTTAATATTTTAATAACTACTGAACCGATAAAGTTCTCCAGTTTAGGAAAGCTTCACATAGCCTCCAGGATAGTTTTAGAATATTTATTTTTTGATTTTATTTTTTTTTGTTGCCATTTTTGAAACTTCGAATACAGTGCTTTGGGAGGCTGCGGTTAAGATGGTTTTTGGTGGCTGCAGCTACCCTTAGGATGTAGTAGCTGCAGGTGTCTGCGACTTTTAGTGGCTGATACTTCCCCATAGCTTATCTCTAGCTCTAGTAGAGGGTACTTAGTCTAGGCAGTTTTAATGATCATTATAGCGGCTACAGTCCCTTAGCTAAAAGTGGTTGCCATTGATGACATCCTGGATTAAGTGAGGTTTAGGGTAGTTACAGCTGAGGGTGGCTTAGACAAGTGAGGCTCAGGCTGGCCGGATTGCCAAATTAAAATTTAGTTGCTGAGGCTAAATGAGTTGCTTAGTAAGCTGTGCAGCTGTCAGTTAGGTTTTTTAAAGAGCAGATATAGCTGTGTGTCCAGGCTTGGATGTATTGGTGGTTCTTTACAGTCTATCAAAAACAGTGTATCTAAAATGTAATAAACTTAGTGAGAGACAAACAAGTTTTAAATGCAAATAAAAATGTATAAATAATACCTACAGAAAATGAATCTTTATTAGTGCATTTTATATAACAGTAGCAGTTAAATTTAAAGCACAAAAATAAAAGAATTTCGTTAATGATCAGAATTTAAGAAATAAATAAGTATTTCATTAAGTGCAATCATTAATAATTCACTTATTTAAAAGGAAATGGTATTAGACATGCAGCTCCTTGTATTATAAATTAAGGTGGTAAACTTTCAATTTTTTTTTAAAAATCTAAAGAAAAGTATCATTATTGTATATCAACTGTTAATAAAGGTTAAATGTAGTATTAAAAAAAAGTTAATTGTAATTTGTAAAATTATTGTGACCATGAAACAGTTAAGTAATGTACTGTGCTTGCTTTGCTTCAATTTTGATTGTATAAGTAGAAAAGATTTATTTTTAAAAATGGTAATAAGAAACCTTATTAATAGTTTATTCTTCATGTCAATTCTTTTATAATCCTAAATCAGAATAGTTATGATGCATAATCTTATGTGTAAGTTTTAATTACATAACTCAGTACTTTTTCCATCTTTTTTGTCTGAATATTTATTATCACTAGGTAACTCACAAACTGTGTTAAAAACCAAACCTGACATTTTAAGTCCAATTTAAAACCAAATACATAGGAAAGATTTAAGGCCTGACCAAAAAATTAGTTGAATGTAAATTTTTGTTAAAGATGAATGAATAATGTGGATATGCTTTTGAAAATTTAGCATTTTTTATTTTTCAATCGGTCTTTTGTTTTCTTAAATCTTATTGATGTACTTTAGGTCTCTTTCACAAAATGTAAGAAAGTTTGCATTTCTTTTCACAAAGTTATAAGAATAAAAAGAGTTATGACGTCATAATATCAACGTCTACATTTTTCCAACCTTATCATGCTAGGGAATATTAAGTTAACATCATAGAAAATAAAAATTGTTGTAATGAGTTAAAACCATAAAATATCCCCACATCATCTGTCTTTGTCATATATTTCTAATTACAATATTCTTTAAAATTAATTTGAGGGTTTTCTTTAAGATATTTTGTTGTTTTTTGCTGTTTTTGTCGTGTCTACTCTTTTATTCAGGATATTTATTTATCAATGATAAATATCAAACTTTTATAAATGGTTTACATTCATTAGAGATGAACATACCCTGTAAAAACAGCAAAAAATTATAGAATTAATTTTTTTCATAGAAAATAATTTTAAACGTTAGCCTAAAAAAAGAGTGTGCTTGAGAATATTCCCTACAGTTGAAAGCTAATATATCCTTGCTTATGCTTACCTGTCATTCCACTATTCTAAGTCATTATTCATATTAGAGCAACACTAAATGTGGGGAAAGGTACGAAAGAATGAAATAATTGTACGGGTATAGTACATTTTATGTTTAAAGATACGTTGTTTGTGTTTAAATTTTTATAACTTAATCAGTTGGCTAAAACATTCTTTTTTTTTCCACAGAACCTTGTTGTTTAGTTCGATAAAGATGTTAAGTTTCCTATTATAGAAAAGTTGCAATGAAAGTTTAAATGAATTGTAAAGTAAAGGAAAGAAGGGAGGCAAAGCTGTAAGGTACTAGTCCAAAATTGCATGATAATAAAGTGCAATGATTTAAATACTATATTTCCAGCAAAATATAATTTTGCTCATGATTAGAGTTGGTTTCAAAGCTGAAATTATTTTACATTAATATTAAGATTAAAATTATTGAATGATCACAAAAATATTATTGCTTTATTATTAGGTAAATAATTATTCAATAAAGTTACTGATAAGATAGTTACAAAACTTATTTTTCCCTTCAATTATTTGTATTTAGTTTTCGCAGCAACTCTAATTAATGATTTTTCCTTGGGTAAAAATAGAAAAGGTTAGAATGCTAGGCGGGCGGGAAACTTTGTGCAAGGTTGGAGCCACTCCTTCTTATTTTCTACTGGTTATTGTGCATATTACCAAGGTGATAACTTGTATATGATTACATTTGAAGATAAATATGGCACCTGAAACAAAACTAAATAGATTAAAAAATAAAATAACCATTCTTTTTTTTCTCAAAATGTTTGGAAATCTTAAAAGTTGTTCAAAAATTACTTTCTTTTGAAAAATGAACCCAATCCCTGAACACACCTCATTTATATTTAGCACTTTGGTGCATTTATCATCGCATTCTATTTTTTAGCAGCGAAGCTACTTTATAATTTGAAATGTTCGTCCGTCCGTTCTTTAGAAACGGAATGAGGGAAACGTGATTTCCTCGGCTCGTATCCTAGCAGAACTTTCTTGTTAATATTTACATCATTATGGAGCATATTTAACTATAAAACATCCATAGCAGATTTTAGCAGGTTATAATAATTAAATCTACGTAATAATCATGCATATGTAAAACACTAAAAATCGTATTTCTTCATTTTTTTTGAAATAAACTCGACAGGGTTCAGAATTTGCATTATATTTTTCTCAAATAGGAATTCGACTTTCAGATTTAACTGTAAAAAACTTAATATTATGCCAATAAACAATACAGGGTGATTGAGATAAAGCTGTGCAGAACACACTTTGCTTTTTATTAGCGAAGCTACTCTATTATTCGAAATGTCCGTCCATCCTTCTGTCCGTCTGTCAGAGACAAAGTGGGGAAACGTGTTTTTCTTGGCTCCTTTTCATGATAGACGCCTCAAATTTTTAGGGATTAAATAACTTCACATTTTCCAAACTTTCACCAAGTTTCATTAAGATTTGTCAATTAATTGGGGTGCTAGATCGATTCCTAGATTTTTAAGTTTTCCTGATTTTCTCAACAACTATTCAAAATAGACGGCTGAAATTTTCAGGGATGGATAAGTTCAGATTCTGCAGTTTAATTGAGATTCGCCTATTAATTGGGGTACTAGTTCGATTCCTACTTTTGAAAAAAAAAAAATTTCAGGATTTTATCAACTCCTATTAAAGATAGTCGGCTGAAATTTTCAGGGATTAAATGCAGTAGATTCACTTTTTACATATTTCCACAAAGTTTTATGAAAATTTACTTAATAGTTGGAGTGCTGGATCGATTCCTAGATTTTCACGTTATACATTTTTAAAAGTTTTATGATTTATTTTAGTTTAATATTTTTTTATGACACTGCTCTATATATTTCATTTTTTTCCCGGATGTCCATCCATATTTTTAGAGCTTCGCTACTTATGGATGTTGTCACCCTTGTTTTTTTTAAATTAAATGTAATTAATTAGACAAAAATCTTCGAAGTTTCGGAATTAAAAATATATATGTAAGACGATGAATTGAATTTTTGTTACATTCTTTTCTAATCAAGTTTTAAGATTCAAACTTAAAAGAAATATGACAACTGGAAAAACTTTTAATTAAATCATATCCCAAATTTTATTCATGTAGTATAAAAACAAGGAAGATAACAAACATAAGTAGGGAAAAAACAAAAAAAGATAAGAAAATATTATAAACTTTCTCGGACAAAATTAATTACTGTGTAACTGCCATTTAAAAGAGAATATTTCCAAGAAGTTTTAGAGTAAATCTCCCTCAATACACTATACCATTGTTGGACAAACAAATATGAAGATAATATCTTAAAGAAATTATACAAGAAGCAGCCGAGTTAAAAAAAACTTTACATTTTATAATAATAATTTTTATGGGATATACAGCAAGACAGACATACTTGATGGACAGGGATTCTACTTATTAAATAAGATGTTTATCTCTGTCAGCAGCCTTGTAAATCACGTTTCCTAATACTGATAAAGAAGCAAAATTAACTATGGATTGACGTTGCTTATACTAAAAATGTGTGAGTAGAAAAAGGGATTAAAGTAAGAACTGCTTAATTCAAATAGAACATAGAAATGTTAATGGCCATGGTATCTAAATGACTCTTATAAACAATAAACGTACTGCAGTATAAAGTAAAATTTTAATCAATTTTTAAAACCTTTTTTGTGTACTAATTTAAATGCTGTATTAAATATAAGAAAGAATTGTGCTAAAAAATTCTCTTAGACACAAGTTCTTTTCAAAACAAATGTTAAATTAACAAAATTTAGAAAAAGTTTTGTGAGAATAATGTGTTTAGAAAACAAAATGTTGAAGAATAAATAAAACAAGTTTTGTTGTTCTTTCTTGTTTGTCTAACCTTAAAAGTACAATATGAGAGATTTAATTTTTAAATATATGACGACATCCATTAATGCGGAGCTTACAACTTGCAGATAAATAAAGTTCTTCTAACTTTTGAGTATCAATAAATAAATAAATATGCCGATAACTGTAAAAAATAAATATATCATGTTATCTTATGTTGATGTTATTGAAAATTAATTGTTTTATTGTTAATAAATTTATTGGAGATAAAACTGATATTTTGCAAAACTATAAATAGAAAAGCTTGCTCCCTCTTTTTCAATACCTCTTTACTTGCTCTTTTCTGGAATCTGTCCCCTTCAATTTCTCCATTCTGCAATTTTATTTTGCTCTACCATTTTAGTGTCCCTATGAAAATAAGAGAAAAATTAAAAAAGTTTTGCTGAAACACAAAGGAACAAATAAAATTTTATACCATACATCTCTAAGTAGATTTGAAATATAACTTCTAAAATGTCTGGACCTTTTTATATCATCATTTTACATGTAATTTCGTTCCTGGTAAAAGTGTCTAACTTTTTATCTTTGTGAAGTAACAAAAATCGAAGGATGAGAGGGGAGGTAGGAAAGGAAACCCCTAAAAAAGAGATGGATTTTTGTTACGTCACAAAGATAAAAAGTTAGACACTATTACTAGGTTCGTAATTTCCAATATTATTAAAACTATCTTGATTTCTATAGAATAATTTCCTCACTGATTGAACACTTTAGCTTTTTGTTGTGTGTGTGTTCTTGTAAGTGCATGTTTGTTTGTGTGTGTGTATCTACAACCAATTTCCTAGTCTCAAAAAAGAAATGCAATTTTTGATGGGAAAATGAAACTTGAAAATTGACAAGGAAGGGAGAAAATGTCCCCTCCATTCAAAAAAAAACTAAAAAAGTCAAATTTATAGCTAGTAACTTTTAATGAGTTGTTATAATTTATTGTTATGGCTGTATCACATTTTTTTTCTTCATATTTTTATCCTAACTTAACTTTTAACAGCTATATATGAAAAGAAAAAAGTGTGATTATTTTAAAACCAATTTTAAAGCAATCATCTTGATTATTTCTAGTTATATGTTGTATAATTGTATGTTGAATGTACATATACAATATATTTTGTCTATATTAACAAATACATAGAGGAGCAGCTGCTATATGATTAATGTTTGTATGTTCCTAAAAGATTATTATGGATACTCTCATTCACGCACACATACACACACTCGCAAGCAAACATGATTGCATCAGAGATGATCTATTTGTCGCTAAAACATTAAATCTAAGGAATATACCATTATTAGATAAATTTCTAAATTCTACTATATTATTATTACTATTCTTTTTAACTTTATTTTGTTGCTTGCTACTTGTGTTACTGATTATTGTAGTTGTATACTATGAATATGTTGATGAAAGAATGCAGTACTATAGTATAGAATATAGCCACACAGCTCTCTACCAATGTTTTTTCTTACCATCTAATATATACAATAAAGGCACAATATATGTACAAACTAAACATTTTCCAATTATTTTGATTTGATAATTGATATATACCCCCCTAGTCTAAATTAGAAAGTTTCTAAAGACGTACAATTTTGATGCTTAACACGAAGATATGACATTTTCATAAATATCCTATTATATAAAGTATCTCCATAGACACAGTGTTTCGCCCTTTTAGGGCTCATCAGTATGGCTCAATTCATCAGAGTTAATTTTGCACGTGGTGGGGCTTGAACCGGGAACCCTTAGATTACCAGGCCAACACCCTACCCATTGCGCCATTACCCCATGACGAGTAAGGA
>LS055240.1:0-18540 GCA_900241095.1 Acartia tonsa
GCAGCCTTTAAAATTCATAGATTTTTGAAAATATTGCTTACCAGCAATATTTTACCGTGAACTGCAGTAGATCCAAGGAATTTATTTCGCATGGTTTCTTTCAAATTAAAAATACTGAAAAATAAAGAGAATTAAAATACAAGTTAACGTCACCTAACTTTTCAGACATATTGAAAGCAAACGTTTTTGAAAAAAATATATTTGAACATGATAGGTATTATTGAGTCCCCAAAACTTTGTATCAACGTATTCTTATTCGTTAGCTTATCAAGTTTGGAAATTTTTCTTGAACTTTGATTAAATTGTTTATAAACTTGAGTGTCCAAACTTTTCAACCACTAAGTGTAACCAATAGAAGGGGTAATTTTGTATATCATCATTGGGGATGTACATCAATTTAACGTCCATTGTGAAAAAAGTAGCGCGTTAATTTAGAAATCCACCAAAAAAAGGCTTAGACCTTTATCTTAGTTTTTGTTTCTCTGTCTTGTCTGTTAGAATGAATCTTTCAACTAAAATGTAAAAACCTTAATCCGATTCATAAAAACAAGAATAAATAGCTGGACGATAAAAAAAGAAATAAGAAGTGTAATTGGTCAAAAAATATCTGAATTAAATGTCACTGTACCCTCAATCTCTAAAGATAAAGCCTTTAATCACCGTTTACGCAAATGTGTCGAAACTCAACCCCCCCCCCCTCCCGCCCACCCCCAAAACAGTCTATTATTCCATCAATTCAAAACGTCAAAACCCACCTTATTAAGGTTACCATAGCCCAACCGTTCTACGGCCTCCGTTTTCCAGGACGGCAACGGCGGGTTGAACGACACCACGTTGGGGCTGCCCGTCTGGGCCGAGGCAATGGCCTGCTTGAGAACTCCCAGGGGTAGGGTGCAGAGGACCGCGTCGGCCTTGTAGGTGACGGGGTTGGTGCTGTTCCTCGCGTTGCTGGTGGTCACCTCCACACCTTGTCCATTGTACCTGAATTATTTATGTTTAGCCAATACATTGAACACGTGATCTGATGGCACTTAGAGATTATAAAAAAAGAGAGAGCTTGTAACAAGCTGTGTCTTTCCTCATTACAAGCACCGTCTTTTCTCTTCTAAGTTGTATATGATTTACCTGGGTTTCATTCAACTCTGTCTTTTCTCTTATAAGCTGTTTCTTTTCTTGAGAAAGAAAGAACTTGTAATTGAAATAGAAATTCGTTTATTAGATGGTTAATAATCGTTCTAAAGATCACCAATTAAAACCTCTTTTATTACCTACAGGTTTAATGTAAAATTATCTAAAAACATACGTTTAAAACAGACATACGGCCTTTTGGTACAGAATTTGACATACAGACAACCTTTTTTCTTGCCTCGTCTTATAAACAGCTTTCCGCGGAAATAAAATGTAAAACTATAAGATTAAAACCAGTTTCTTTAGCCCCGAGATGCCAAAGGCACGGGATTAAAAAACTGGTTTTAATCTTGTGATTGTATATTATTATATTCCTAGAAAACTGGATATAATACGATGCTAGACATAGTTTTTTTTTCGTATGGATGAGAACCGGTTCTAATCCCCCGAATATTCGATTCCGAATGAATATACAAGAAATAATTTACCTGATCTGCCTAACAGCTGTATTAAGCTTAATATCCAATGCTTCACTGAGAGCAACAGGAACACAGCTGTAGCCATTTCTTACTGTCAGGTGAGAACCTAAAAATGAGTTTGTGTAATAAATACTGGCGGCTACGCCCCATAAAATCCTCTAGGGTAACCAATCAATAAAAATTTAATAAAATTCCCCAAAGTTGTTAAGCCAACAAATAATACAAAACTTTATTATAAAACTTTAGGGACTAGTGTAATAAACAACCCAATATCACCTCCCTGGTTTTACCTGTGAATGCAAATCCATCATCCTGGTCCCAGTGCTTGAGGCTCAGGTTGGACAGTGGGGTCGCGTTGGCAAACTCCAGGTTGGCAAAGTGCCAGTCAATGACCTGTCTGTCCCTAGAGGACAGGTAGATATCGGAGGGGGGAGAACCTGAAAAGTAATTTCATCAAAGTTATTATGCAAAATCAACAGGATTTTTGTGTTTGTCAGTCTGTATGTGTAAATAGGGTAGAAAGTAAATTGCTATATAACTACAACTGCTATTTTATTTTTAGATACATGATATTTATATAAGGTGTGGTGTAAATTAGCCGATTAAGAGGCACAACTTATAACAAAATAGATTTTATGACATGGGAAAAATTGTCGTAAACATGAACATCATTTATTGGACAGTTCGTTCATCCAGTATGTGGGGAGGGATGTGGAAAAGGAAATGGACTGGGAGGAGGGGGGTTCGTTAAATTGGTTAAAACTAGCATATCCTTAATAACCTCTAGTGGATGAAATACATAAATTTTAGGATCTATTTATGTATGTATGTACCAAATCTTGATAATAAAGTGCAAGTCCTACAAGTCTACTAACTCTTTGATTGCACGAAACTTGCATTAATATTTTTGTCGCACATCTGATTTATAAGCAGTGCTATTTTAACGTCTTTATTTTTGACGCGGTATTGAGCAAAGTTTCGAACACATAACCTGCCCGACAACGAACGGGTGCGTTACCTTCGAGTTCTTCCAGTTTTTTCTCTAGTTCCTTTTCTTGAGCTTGGAGCTTATCAAATTCTTTGGTTAGATTCAACAGATCACGTGTCTTGGTGCGGTACGCAAATTCCTAAAAACATATATAATTGACTACAGAGAACCAACAGACTATAATTGAATAAATAACCAACCACTAAAATACTGCACTGTATCTTACAGTTGAACTAATATTTAGTTCTAACTTAATATGTCTTGTATCGAAGAAAGCAGTTAAGTTTAATTTTTAACGTCTTTGGAATGACTCGGTTTTAAGACCTATGTACTACTAATAATCATTTCAATAAAGTAACAGAATGTTTGTCTTTACTGAAGGATCTCGCTAGCCGCTAAATGGTTCTCCTTTACAGGGTAGCTTCTCATAGGTCCTGGGTATGTTTATAACTATTTTGGGGGAGGGTACCACCAACCTCTCAAGAGAAATAGCCACTAGGAAAATATCAACCCCCCACCCACTAATTTTTGTTTGTTTACTTTGCCTTTTTAAATCTAAAATAAAAAATTGGGTTATCTACTTCCACTCCCCTACCTCCGCAAGTGCCCCTAGAGGCCTCTAGGGAACGAAACTGCTAGTATAAAATATATGGCTAACCTTTGTTGTGTCTCTGTTTGTCATAGCCTCTAGCTCTTTGAACTGTTTGCTGGTCTCCATCACCTTCTCCTTGACTGTGTACAGCCTGGACTGGTTCCCCTTCAACTCCTCCTGCACGCTGATGATCTCTTTCCAGTACTTGATCTGCTTCTCCTACAAAAACATCATCATATTTGTAAAATTAATACAAAATATTTAGCTACCTACCCAAAGACTAGGTAATTGAAATATGTATTTTTAGTTGCATATCTACTCTATAATTCGTTTGATGGTCTGTCTGTCCGTCCATTACAAACAGACCGTCATTGTAATACAAGACATATATATATCGACATATACAGGTTAAATGGGGTAACAAACTATTATTTATTGAAATGACATCAAACGCTTTAATAAGTAAAAACAACAATTTACAAAGAAAGAAATTGAATCTTTGTGAAAAATGACAAAAAAGCTAAAAACCAGACTTAAATCTAACAATAAATAGGCTTAAACCACCCCAAGACCTATGTACCACTTTCCTAAAATGGCGAACTCAATAGATTCAGGACTCAGATAGATATTAATCATTTAAACAAAAAATCCTTAGATATCAAACAGAAAGGTAGAATATGACAAAAAAAACGAGACCTTAACATTTTTCTCCTGAAGTTTGATGACCCACTCCATGGCCTCTCCCAAGGAAACAGGATCTCCGTTGCAGTAGTTGAAATCCAGCTGATGTGATAGATACGATGTGGCCTCCAGAAGCCTTAACAGATTTATATTTATGCCTGTATTCTATATTTTACTCGGCTGTTATCAAAGATAGACAGCTGAAATTTTGTCAAAATAAACTTTTTACCAATAATTCTAATCAAGAGATTGGTATCATTAGGCTGATTATTATGCTAGTCCCCAAAGTCTTAGAATAAGGTTTTCTTATTCGTTGACTGAACAATCTTGGGGACTTTTAATAGATTTTTGATTAGTTAGTTCATTTAGTCGAGTGTAAAAATGTTTCAACTACTTATTGTAATCTACGGAAGGGCCAATTTGTGTAGCATCATTAGGGATATACTTTAATTTATCGGCCATTGTCTTATCCCTTAAGATCCCTGATCATTATTACCTGTTAAATTCTTTCTCCACCATCTCATCCTTATCCTTAGCGACAGTGGTGCCATTGCTCTCATAGAGCGGGCACTTCTGCGAGATCTTGGACAACTCCATGTTCACTTGCTTGGATAATACTGTTATTGGATTTCCTCCCAAACCTAGATTATAATGATGCAATAATTATTTATCGCATCGTATTATAGACAGCTTTCCGCGGATAATAAAATGAAAAATTATAATATTAAAACTAGTTTTGTAAGCCCCGAGGGGCTAAAGTTATATGCTAACAAAACTGATAGGTAGGTAATAATTTTATTATTTTTTAATATTTGTTGAAAATTGTCTGTAATACGATGCTATACATGATTTTCAGTATAGCTGAAAACCGGTTCTAATCCAGCGGATATTAATCGGTTTCGCAGCCATACTGGAAAAACATGGGTAACAACATTCATAAGTAGCAAAGATGTTCAGTTCAGTTACAATAAATATACTAAATCATAGAAATGCTTGTTCTAGAACGATTTTCGGGTCATGAAAAGAAAACGAAGTAGCGGGTTTCGTCGAACTTTTACAGTAGCTTTTCTCCTATTTCTAGACCCTGCGGGGGGCTCTAATCCTACGGGGCAATCATAAACATTTACCTAATCTAACCTTTAAATAATTTATCGCTACTGTGAAAATTCGTTTTCTTTTCATGATCCCAAAATCGTTCTATAACAAGCATTTATTAACTGAACATCTTTGGTACTTTTAGATTTAGTGAAATTTAGCGTTCTATTTTATTCATGAAAGCACTAAATTTCACATGAATACTATTCTTTAAAATTTTTATTCATAAACCTTCAAACCTACTTAAAAGGATAAAAAGCCTTCTAAGATTTAGAATAATGTTAGAAAACATATAAGTTTTTATTCATAATATATAAAAACAAAGCTACAATTATCAAGAAAAAGTCCGTATGTCTATTAAAGACTTAATTTTAAGTTTTTTTAAATATCACATTTTATGTGGTCAATTAAGTTTTTTTTGAAACATTTGTCATCATTGTTTATTTAAAAGATTTTCTCCAAATGATTTCTTTTTAGCTATCCTCAAAGTATCTATAAACAAGAGTTCTTTTCATAGGTAACAAAGCATAAACAAACTAATAACTAAAAAGAAATTAAGGTATATTTTTAGTAGGTATATATTGTTAATAGTGCACTTAATAGCTGGATATTTTTGAATCTGTCAATGAACAAGAAATAATTAAAAATAATGTCAATTATAAGCAAAGATTACCTGTCACAACCATAGCGCCCAGATCAGCTATATAAGATCCTTTCCTGAATTTCATGACAAAACTTTAAATTTCTTAATTCATAATTTTGTGATTGTTCCATTGTGGCGGCAACTTACACAAATAATTAGAAAAAGAGAACGTGATTGGTCCATTTTGGCAGCAAATATAGGAATTCAAAGTTGAGTCATCCTGCCTGAAAGTAGCAATCCTACCACCGACCCTGTCCCTGGCCTCCAGAACAACCACCTCCATCCCAAAGGACTTGAGCTGTTGGGCTGCGGTTAAACCAGCAATTCCAGCTCCTGATATTAAAATGGAGTCTGTATTATGTAAAGTACTAGTGGATTCGTCCCTAGCCTCTATGGGCTTTGTGCCAAGAGGTAATTAAAAAAATAAATAAAAGAGCTGCAACCACTAATATCAAACTGATTTTAAAAAATTAGGGGGATTTTTTTTGTTTTTTTGGGGGGTTGGGGGTGTCCCACCCACCAAGAAAATAGCCTAAAACCACTACAGGACCAGTAGGTATATTCCTTAAAGAATATAATCCAATCGACAGACATCATTCTACTTTGTATTATAGAAGATAATGAAAGGACAATGTTTTTCAATTGCAACATAGCAACAAAAAACAACCAATATCAAAAATCATAAGAAAGTAAACAACTGCGTAGAGGCTGTATTAGTTAAGATTGTAAAGATTTTTGAGTGACACGAGACGATTGGTTGGACAGACACACACATACTCTTATCTATGCAGGGATGGAGGGGATATTGGACATTATAATGACCCCCGAAATGTTAATCTTAAGTGGGGTTTACAAACTAGTTTCCAAACTTTTCCTCAAATAATATTACTCTAATAAGGAATAATTTTGACTACCTATCCTAAATCAAATGTCTACTACTTTGTAATGTCAAAACGGGGATGATCGTACAAAAATTTATCGTTCATTGTCTTATCCCTTAAAATCCTTGAAGTTGAGACAAGATTTAAAACAAATGCTTACCAATGACAATAACCTTCCCCTTCTTTGGCGGCAGCGGCTTTGTCCTCCTGTAGATTCCAAAATTTATGTAACCATGTCGTTCCAGGAATGCGTGGACCCGTTCCACCAGAGACTTGTCCGAGTCCCAGGGAGCCTCCAGCCTGGAGATGGCGTCGTCACCGGCCAGCTGCACCTTAGGGTTCTCCAACCACATCTGCAGGATCCTTTTTAATAATAAATTTATTACCCTAGATGTTTAATCAGTCACAATAATCCGTCCAATTTAATAATCATATCTAATTCAACTGTTTTTAGCTGAATGTTTTCTTATTTTATTTGTATTTATCATAAAAATAGGGAAAATAAGGATCTAAAACGATAACTTGTGATGAAATGGCGTTTTTGCTCTCTTAAACTTAATAAAATAATTACCCAAATATTGATATTGGTTGGTATTAACAAAAAATGTTGATTATTTTCATTTCCTTTTTTGATGGGATATTATTATGCAATGCATAAAGTGAGAGGTAGGTTGTGCTAAAATTCCGTAAAGGTGTGAGTTTTAAGGCCTAAAAACAGTAGCTGAACGATAGTATTCAATACATTTGTGTATTCCTTATTGAAAAAAACTATAGACATTTTTTTAAAAAGTTGACATAAGTTTTATAGTTCTACATTTGTTTTTAAGCCTTAAAACTCACACCTTTAGGGAATGTTAGCACAACCTACCTCCCCCTTTATCGTCAATAGTCTTATCACTTGCAATCCCTGCTTCTCTCATCATTACCTGTTTCTGATGTTAATGAATAGTTTCTGAGACTGGATAGGTGTTACAAGATCCGGGAAGCAGGCAGCCTCTATCTGGGTCATCTTGTCATAAGGTACTCGGCTCTGGAAAGCGGCTCCTTCCAATCCTAAAATACATTTTATTTAAATAGTTTATTTAAAAAAAACGCAATCCTTAGCATCCCTGATAGTATTCCTGCCTGTAAGTTTAACTGGGAGTCCCATTAGGTCATCCTTGGCATCCCTGATAGTATTACTACCTGTAGGTTCAACAGGGAGTCCCATAAGGTCATCCTTGGCATCCCTGACAATCTCTTTAACTTCATCCTCACTGTCCTCCTTCTTACTAACTCCAGAGCTCACCTGTAACAATTTATATATCATTAGAGTTCATACATAATTAACTGAGTATGTATATTTTCAATTACCCCTCCAACATGGGGGGGGGGTGATAGTTAAATTGAATGTAAACAACCAAAGGTATGTTTTTATTTATATATTTTTATATATTGAGTGTAAAATACATCTAAAAATCCATACTTAAATATACCTTTGTAGGTACTTTAGAAATCGGAACCTGAACTAGCTTATCATTATTAAAATGTACCTTTTCCTCTGTGTAGTCGACCTTGACCTTCTTCCTGGTCTCCCTGACATCCCCGTCATCTCCTGGCCTCTTACCACCTCCACCACCCTCCAGAATTCTGACACAAAAACATGAATGTTTGATTTTGTAATACAAAACATGGCTCGATGGAAGTTTTTGCGTCGCTACTAGTTCGTGTGTCCCCTTCCCATCCCTCCATTTACACCCACTTTTTTTGAGCAATGATTCCTAAGACAACAAAGTAGGATAATTTAAGAAAGCATCACTATAATATAGTCCAATATGTAGGTAATAATGTTCTTAAACAGAATCCTATTTTGAAATTTATATAGGTACAATTTATTCAACCTTTATTATGTTTTAGACACTTTACAAATGGTCATATTTGTTTGTTCTACAGTTTGATTTCAGAGCTTCGCTTTTATGGATTTTGGAATACTTTTTTAAAATTTGAATTAACTTGAGAAATAAATAAAATATATTACCCTGCAGGCTTAGCCGCAGGTTTTACTGGCGGCTTTTCATCATCTTCCGACAGCACCTCAACTATCTCTGGTTTATCACTCATGCTAGATTCTGAAATTAGTAGAGTAGGTAGGTACATATGTTAAAGTAGGGTATTGTCAGTTCAAGGAGATAGGACAATGGACGATAAATTATTGAACACTTCACTTACTAACCCCTTCCCCATATTTAGATTAAAATTATTAGTGGAAAAGTTGGTACAACCCATTATAGAATTTAATTGGTCCCAAAAGTTTTTAAGCAATGAAATAAATGATACTTTGAGAACCAGAATAATTTACAGTCCAACATGCCCTTCCTACCGACAACAAGATAAATGTTTCAAAAAAGTTTACATAGTGAAAAAATGGAGTTTTTAAAGATTTACAATAACAATATCACAGTGGAATAAAATGAAAAGGAATTAATTGCTGTCTGTTGAGCTAGAGCTCGAGCTGTCCGTGCTCATGACCTCCACCTCATCCTGGCCAGCGTGTTGCGACCTGGATCCAGAGGTCTCAATGTGTATCTGTCCACCGCCAGGCACCTGCATGCTCAGCTCGCCCGAGGCGCTCCAGCCGAAATGCGAAGGCCGGCCGGGCGATTGAATATCACGGCCAGACCGGCTTGGCGACGGCTGTGGCGGAGCCGCCGGCGAGGGGAAGGTTGATGTGGCCGGTTGGGCCGGCGCCAAATGCTGCAGCTGCTGCGATAACGGCAGCTCGGCGCGGGACAAAAATCCACCGCGCATTTCAATGTCTGTTGGGTAGGGACGGCGGGGATCGCCTTGCTGCCAGTTTGGCGGAGCCGCCACGGCATTGCTAGCCGAGATTTTGTGAGAATACTTAATCAGATCTTCGGATAGGACAGGTTTAGCTTTGCTAATGCTATCCAACTTCTGTTTTGCCTGATAGATTGTGTTGGCCAATAGGGATTCAGCTTCCTTTAACTGCTTTTGAAGATTCCTTATTTGTTCGTCCTGTTCCTCCACCTTTCTTCTCACCTCATCTATCTGTTGTTCCACATCTGCCTGTTGAGCTGCCACCTGCAGGGCTGCCTGCAGCTTCTTGTCCTTGTCAACAAGCAGCTCGGTCATGGCAGCGTGATCGCTGGCAGAAAAACGCTGAAAATACAGATAATGTAATATTGATTTAAAACCCACCTCCCTTCAATCCCCCCCCATTCGTCTTATTTTGAAATAAGTTGATTGAAAATAAATTTTTTCGTCTGAATGTACTTTTATCATGGTCATGTTAGATTAGCCTTAGGTTATATTGGTAAGCAGATGTTCAGCAGTCATAAAAAAAATATGTGATAATGAAATATTATACAATCACAAAACTTTCCAAAAAATAATATACTTGTCTTTTTTGTTTCATGACCGACAGAGTGAAGAACCAAGTAAAATGTTAACGGGATGCTTTTTTGATGAGAGATATTTTTACCAAAAAAATAACAGTTTATCTTAAGTAGCAGCCAAGAAAATCACATTTTCCCCTCCCCATAACGTTAGGGTCGGACAAAGTGAACTATAGAGTAGCTTCGCTTTAAAAATTTGAATATTTTTTTCATTTATTTTTGGAGATTTTGTTGTCAATGAATTACCTGTGCTTTAGGCAGAACACAATTATCTAGAAGTTCTCTGCTTATTAATTCTACATCATCTATCAAAGAGAGGATCACCTCCCTAGTACAAACTGATAACATTTTTAGTACTCTGAAATTTAAATGGCAGTTTTAGGTATCTGATTTAAAGCAAGAAATGCCATAATTCTTTGGACAAAAAAATTGAAAAAAATATACAAGGTACAAAAATGCAAACACAGCACATTAAAACAACAACCCCCTTGCACCTAATCCTCGGTTTTCTTCTCTGGAGGAGGCCCGCAGGGTTGCAGCATTTTTTCCAGGAGGTTGAACTTGATCCTGGCCTTGCTCTCGTTCTCCCCGATGGCCAGGTAGTTGGTCAGGTCGTAGTGACCCATTAAGCTCGCGTAGGTGTCTCTGAAAAATAGATTTAAAAATTGAATAAAATAAACGCAGGGATCTTAAGGGATTAGATATTGGAGATTTTAAGTACACCCCTTAATATCATAAAAACATACCCGTTCTAGATTTTAATTGTTTATGAAAATTTTCAACAATGCTATAGTTTGAACAACCCAATCAAGATTCAATTAAAATGTCCATAGTTCAAATGTTTATAAAACTTTGAGATTAGTATAATTTACAGTCAATTATCCCCTTCCTCCGTGTTAAAAAAACGTGAGTAAAAAATTACGTAAAAATAAAAATCAGACTGATAAATCAGCACAAAAATAAAAATGTAGGTATAAAAACTGTATTTTATGAATTCAAAAATTAAAGTTTTGATTGCTAATCAAAAGTTCAGCACATTTTCTTAATCATTTAATTTTGTTTACTTAATTAATTTACTTGTTTAATCTGAATTAGTGCAAAAACTTCTAGTTCAATTAATAAGAATAAAAATTAATAAGAATTCGATAAAAAATTTTATTATGTATTCATGGGATTAGGCATTGATTAAACTTTATAAAATAGTACATTCGCTTCAAGATTGCGATTCTTTTTTTTAACAAAAAATCTTAAAAGTTTTTTTTATCCTGGATGTTCTATACCTTTACACTAGGACTACAGGTGCTATCATATATACCTTACCTCTGCTGGTTAGTAGCCCATTCAAATTTAGTTGTATCAGGATGTCCTGTGCCCATGTACTAGGACTACAGGTGCTATCATATATACCTTACCTCTGCTGGTTTGTAGCCCATTCAAATTTAGTTGTATCAGGATGTCCTGTGCCCATGTACTTGGACTGCAGATGCTCCATCTGCGACAAGATATTGTACCGGTCACCCATCTTGTATGTGTTTTTTTTAAATCTGAAACTCTTGTAGAAATGAATCAAGCAATATTACCTTGGTCGTAGCTCTGTTTTTTGTCGACTTAATAGCATTAAATCAAAGTCTTAATGACTGAAATATTATTGAAATGCTCTTAGTAATGTCATAAGAGACATATATTACTTCTAATTTATTTCATTAAATCAAAGAGGCCTTGGCTGACACATTAGCGACATATTAATGACAAATGACTACCTACTTGAGTCGATATAATAACTTTGTTGTGAGCTAACCCTACAATGATTTATACTTATATTTAAATATGGGGTTGTAATTATTTATTTTCTTTCAACGCTGTACAAATCTAAGAATGAAGTCTTGGCGATCTTATTATCATAAGAAGCAATACCGAATTTTATCTAGATTCAAGATTGTCTTTATAAATATTTATTAGAGGTTGGAGTAAATCTATCTAAGTGGTAAATAGGTATACCAATTTAGAATATTGTAGGTATACATAAGATGAGATATAAGAAGCTTTTAATAGTGACGTCAAACTGTCCCAACATTGCATTGGCCAATTAAAAGGTATACTGGCCTGCCATTAGTAATATTTAGTCTGTATATTGGCCTATCATTGGTCATTTGTATCGTATGACGTCATTTTTTTCATAAAGAGCTTCGAGAAATATACATACAAAACAAGCTTTAATATAATTAAACCCCAAATATATTGGGATTGTAATAGACTTATTTTTATTTATATTTCATTATGATTATATTTAAATTTTCATATAAAAGTTATAGGTTTAGTATCTAAAACTATTAGACTCTACCTTCAAACATTTTCAAAGCTCGCCAGCCGAGTGGATATTTTATGTATAAGGGGTTGAAAATTGGATGTGGTTAAAAGAAAATTGACAAGCAGCACCGGAATTACAATTTTTGGTCAAATCAGCGGCTATGACTTCAGCTGCCAAGTACTAATTATATTCATTAAATAAAGTCTTATTATTCAAAACCTTACATAATGAAAATTTTAAAAATGCTGAAAAAACAATATCCTCTTAGTTTTGCAGATTTAAGCTTTTTTGTTCATTGGTAAAACTTCTCTAATTTATTATGTAAACATTTTTTTCTGTTATAATATTTATTTTTATCTTTGCTAGTTGTCACAATATTATAAGAATAACTCTAGCTATAACAAAAGACATTTTAAAAACTATTATTCAGCAGGGATCTAAAGAGATAAGACAATGACTAATAAATAGAAGTACATCCCCCAATTATAATGCACCAAATTAACCATTCTATAGATTACATTCAGGGTGGGACGTTTGAACACTCAACTAAATGAACTGAATCAAAATTCAATAAAAGTCCCCAAGGTTGCCAGACCAACGAATAAAAAATTGATGTTATAAGACCTTGGGGACTAGTGTAATAAACAGCCTAATGACTCCTCCCTCTCTGATTATTCAGTATTTTCTCTATCTGAATTTTAGATTCTTCTAGACCCTAGTAGTGGTGGGGTTATCCCCTAGTCGAAAAGGGTCTTTTTATCTTATTTTTTAAAAATGGAGTTTTTAACAGGGGGGGGGGGTCGCATCTCTTATTTGCATGCCTAAAACCTTCCTTTGACCAACGTTCAGTCTAGCCGTTTACGAGATCTTTCGGGACATACACAAACATAAATACATACATACAACTCAATACTTTTGGAACAGGAATAAGCAAAGGTGATATTAGTTGGCTTTGAGCCCCGCATTAATAAACAATTTTGTTCAGTCAAATTGTTTTTTAGATTATTGTGATTTAGGTTTTATGTCAGTTATGAACACATTTCTTTAATGCCGCATATACACGAAAAAAATGATGTCAAGAATGAATTTTGATAAAGGCATGTAGTATAGATAGAATCATAAATCTATAGTATAGATGTATTAACCAGACAAGTACCTGTTTACACCTGTTTGGGACCTTTTTCGTCGGAGGGCAAATAGTTTTCTACTCTTTTGTAGTAACTTAGCTTATTTAATATTCCCGACAACGCTATTGGATGATTTTAAAAGTAAGCACATGGTCCCCGGGAAGGGGACATACAGTTATTTAACCCATTCCACCTCTATTGTTTTACTCTGATGATAAATAAAATGTCAGCCATAACCACAGTTTAATATCATTCAATCGACAACTATGAAAAAGCCCTGTTGGTTTTGTGTCATTTACTAACACTTAAGAGTATTCTACTTTTTTATTATATAACAAAAAATTATTTGCTAAAATTACAATTTTAGAAATATTGCATTTTTTCTGTTTTTGCATTTTTTTGTTATTACATAATATTCGTAATTTTGTCTTACATTATCAATATTTATTTTTCTTCAATTGCTTAGTCAAGCATTTTAATATTTCTTTTTAGCATTATTTAAAAAATTATGTAATGAATATTTTTTTCCAGTTTAGCTTCAAAACCGCTTGATATCCGCTGGATTAGAAACTTTTCTCAGTCATACTGAAAAATCATGAATAGCATCGTATAACTGACAATGTTCTACGAATATCAAAATAAAAATAATTAATACCAGTTTTGTTAGCCCGTGCCTTCGACCCCTCAGGGCTAACAAAACTGGTTTAAAATTATAATTTTCATTTTAATATTCGCGAAAAGACGTTTTAATACAATGCGATAAATAACTATTCTACTTTTAAAATTTTTAAATTATCCTCAACCTCGTACAATTTTTAGGGTTTTTAACGACTATATAACTTATAAATTTCAATTATTGGTGAGGGGTGGAGTTTTCTACAATCAACTCCCTTACGCATATACATAGTAGATATCAATTACTTTTAGTAATACCTAAATATTAATAATATTGACATATTTTTTACACCCCACTTACGATTTTTAGACCCCCCTTTTGCACGCCTTTACCTTGAATTGAGAAGGCTGTGCAAAGTCTGTATGGCAGAAAAATTTCTCGCAGACACACATACAGACAGTCAAAATTAAATATATAGCAGTTTCGCACATTAAAAGGAAACGGAAAACGAACAAAAGCTCAAAAAAATATATAAAAAATTGATTGGCTATATAAGTTAATCAACAAACAATAAAGGATGGTTTTAGTATTAATATAGAACCATACAATGACAGTTGGATTACAGCCCTATCAGTCTACTTCTGTGATCTCATAATATTGTAACTGAATGGCTCTGGAAATTACAAAATGTCATATCATAAAAAATGGGGTTATATGTTATGTTTGTGTAAAAAACATAACTATTTAACAATGTAGATTATGGATTCAGGGATTAAGTGATTAGTAAATGAATGATAAATTATTCATAATCAGCATAGGCCACGCACGATGGTTCTCCAATCTTCATTGGATTTTTGGTCTACCTGGTTTTCTCTTTCCTTGGTGATTCCACATCAAGGCTCGATTGATTAAAACCATCGTGTGCTGTCCTTAGATTGTGCCCCAACCATCTCCAATTTCTCTGTTTAATTGTCATTTTAATGTCTGACATATCAATGTGCTCTAAAAGCTCTCGTTATCTTGTAAATTATTATCATTAGAATATTTTAGCTATAATCAGTTATAATGAACATAATTATTCTTGTTAGTTCGCATTTCTTTCATCTATCCCTAGATCTAGGGAAAAAACTATTTAACCATGTACACAGATGGTTAGTTATGCCCTTTCTTTTTAGTTGCAAAGCTACTCTATAATTTACTTTGTCTGTCGCAGGGAGGATTTACTCAGCTGCTATTAAAGCTAGACCTCTAATTTTTCATGTAAACATTCCCATTAGGTTGCATTTTTATTAATTTATTAAAACAATTATGATGAATATTTCTTGTAAAGTCATATTTGGGATACCTATAGGATGAAGAGAGGGTTGTAGATTATTAGATTGTAGACCGTAAGTAGACCTCCCTAAATTACTGTACTTAATTTTCAGGCAATGTTTTAACTAATACCACAAAAATTTACCAAAAGATATCATTTTGATGGATAATTGGATATGTTTATACAAGGATGACAACATCCATAAGTAGCAAAGCAATAAATCTTTCATGAAATAGACAAACGGACAAAGTGAGTTATAGAGCAGATTATCTGTTATCATAACAAAAAAAAGAAAGAGAGATAATATGCAAAAACTGATATGGAATGATAGATGAACATGTGTATAGATTTGTTCTTTTGTAAAAATAATAGAATGTCTGCCTGAATGTTTGTTATAAAAGATCCCACTAGATGCTGTACCGATATGGTTCTCATTTACAGTAAAGCTTCTTATAGGTCCAGGAAAGTTTAATAACTATTATTGAGAAGGGTGCCTCCAACCCCGAGGATAAATCGAACTTAAAAATTAACCCCGCCCATAATAAATAGAAGAAGAAATCAGAGAAAGAGAGGACAATGGTTTGTTACTAGTCACCAAAAATAAAGTTTTTTTATTTGTAAGCTTAACAAACTTTGGGACTTTAGTGAATTTTGATTGGTTGGTTTATTAAGTTGAGTGTCCAAACGTTTCAACCATTAATTCTAATCTACAGAAGGGGTATTTTTGTGTATCATCAATGGGGATGACCGTCTATTTATCGGCCATTGTCTTATCCTTTTAGATCCCTGCATAAATAGACTTAAGTGTAAGAAGAGGTTAACTATGTAAAACTAAACATCATATTTATCCTGATTATCACCAATAAATAAGTTACAGAATAATATTACAAAAATACAATAAATATCAAAATATATGGAAAAATGGATAGTGTTTCAAAAAAATTTGTCTAAGGCACTGATTTGAGCTAATTTGCGGTGGGACACCTCATTTTATCCAAAGAAATAAATACGTTGGGATAACTAAATAGCCCAGTGGCCCAGTTAAATGAGTGTCTACGCTCTAAGTATGTCTTTATTGATCACTAACTCTCGAATTAGATTTTTATTATCTTTGTACACTAAGTTTTTGTTTCAAATTCGTAAATATTTTTTTTACAAGCTTGTGTTTGGCAGAGATAGAGGGAACCTATTACACTAGTCTCCAAAGTTTTATAATAACGTATTCTTATTCGTTGGCATAACAACTTTGTGGTCTTTTATTAAATTTTGATTGGAAGGTTAATTAAGTTGAGCTTTCAAACGTTTTAACCAAGAATTGTAATCTACTGAAGGGATAATTTTGTGTATCATCAGTTGGGATGTACATCAATTTATAGGTAATTGTCTTACCCCTTTAGATCCCTTGTTTTTGGTTACATTCTTAACTATTGGTAATGGACGTAATCGTCCTAGTAACACTGTCAATAACTTTACAATCACTTTTTCCATAAAACTAGAGATTGATAATGAAAATACTCTGAAATAAAAGTTGCGTTCACTGCCGCATATTATCAAATCTGAATAGTGTTGTATTTACAAAAAGATATCATAGCCATAAAAAAGATATGGTATTATATGCTTGCAGTGAAACAAAGGGAAATATGAAAGTTTGTGCTGTTGTAATAATATGCAGTTAAACATATTTAATAATGTGATACATATACGGACGTGAATGAACACTGAAAGTTTTTGATGATGTTGTTATTTTTCAACAAGGGGTTACAACTTAATAATGGGGGAATAAAAGTTGGGCGGTGCAAAATATTTCAAATAACTTTAAAATATATAATCTTTCTCTCAAGTTAATACTTAATCAAATGTTTATTCGTTTTGGCTATCTTATTATGATATCATGTATAATGTTGCAACGCTAATTATACGTCTGCCGAATTATAGAATAGTTATTTCTTGCATCGTATTATAAACGGCTTTCCACGGATATAGAATATAGCCCGTGCCTTCGGCACCTCGGGGCTAAAAAAACTGGTTTTTATCTTATAATTGTACATTTTTATATTCGTAGAAAGCTGGATATAATACGATGCTAGACATAGTTTTTTGGTATGGATAAGAAACGGTTCCAATCCACCGGATTCGAATGAATACGAGAAATAACTATTCCCCACCCCCTTTCTTCTATCTAACTTGTTACCTGGAGTTTCTGACAAGTCCCTGCCATTCACCCCATCCTGCTGGAACATGACCACCTAAACATATAGGTTACTACATCTGTATTGGTTGAAAAGTTTAACACTATTTGTTTAGAACTAACCATTAACAGTTTAATAAAAGTACCTTAGGTTTGTCAGACAACTAAAAAAAATCAGGTTTATAAAATTCAAAATTTCAAACATATGCACACTACTCCCCGTCTCAAAGTAAGATATTTTCCAAAGTAGGCGGAGCTACACATAGTGTTTACCTGTATATTTATTGATATATTTTCCAAAATAGGCGGAGCTACACATAGTGTTTACCTGTGTATTTATTCAGATATTTTCCAAAGTAGGTGGAGCTACACATAGTGTTTACCTGTGTATTTGTTGAGATATTTTCCAAAGTAGGTGGAGCTACACATAGTGTTTACCTGTGTATTTGTTGAGATATTTTCCAAAATGGGCGGAGCTATACAGTGTTAACCTGTGTATTCGTTGAGATATTTTCACAAATGGGTGGAGCTACACATAATGTATACCTATGTATTTGTTGAGATATTTTCCAAAGTAGGCGGTGCTATATCCCGAGTCCTGCAGGTACGGAGCAAAGGTTCTGGGTTACCTGTGTATTTAGATATTTTCTTAAGTAGGCAGAGCTACACATAGTGTTTACCTGTATATTTATTGAGATATTTTCCAAAATGGGCGGATCTACGCATAGTGTTTACCTGTGTGATTGTTGAGATATTTACCAAAGTACGTCATGATGTAAATATCACAAATATAATCAAAGCTTATATTGATGTTATTTAGGATGAAGAAGACTTACAAGTTGATGATTAATATGATGATAACAAGATTGATGATAACAAGATTGAGGATACCAAGAATGATGATGATGATGATAATAACAATGATGATAAATATAAGCCGGAGCTTGGGGTATGGTCGGACCTCCCAGTGGTCCAAGCGGGAACATCCATCCGGATGGCAAACAGACCAGGAGGCCAGAGAGGACGTCAAAACTGGAATGTACAGGGCAACCTGGAACCTGCAGCAGTCTTTTTTTGGCAACGGAGGGGGAAATCAGTAGCCGA
>LS055241.1:0-18463 GCA_900241095.1 Acartia tonsa
GAGTTGCTTCGCTTATGATATTGTTCTTTGTTGTCCCAGGAATCAATATACCAAAAATCAGATCAAACGGATAATTAAAACAATTGAAAATTTGTTGTTAAAAAAGTAGAAAAATCAACATGTTTAAAATGAACGTACGGACATTCTGGTAATGATTATAGAGTTGCTACGCTTTCTAAATCGTACCCAACTACTACAGGAATCATCATGCAAAGTTTGAAATCGATAGGACAATTCTAACATGCCTAAATTAACGAATGAAAGCTATCTATCTCGGACGGACGGACGGACGTACGGACGGACGGACGTACGGACGGACGGACGTACGTACGGACGGACGGACGGACGGACCGACCCTAATTATAGAAAAGCTTCGCTTTTAACAAAAGATTAATCAATTTTTTTTTTAATTCAGAGGTTATTTTCTTTCATTTCGACTTCAATACTATTCAATTAAATTGAATGAAAATAGGCCGTTTAGGAAGGAATCTCAAGAGATAAGAAAATTGATGTACACCCCCAATTATTATAAACAAATAACACTTCTTTGTAGATGAAATTATCAGTTTGAACACTTAAGATGTGTAAGCTCAATCAAGATTTAATGCAAAAAAAATTATGTCAGTGAATGAGGAATCATGTCTGAAAACTTTGGGTACCATGCAGTATTATTAATAGTCCAATTGCCATTTTCCCTCTGGTAAATGATTTCTATTTGATAGTTAAACCATAGAGATACAGAGAAAGGACAATAGACGTGTTTTTGATCTCAACTGAGAGAAAGATAGGGTTGTAGATCAATATAATCTCTCCCTCTCTGTATAACTGTGCAGATAGCCGCAAAAGCCGCAAGGCTGAAACAAACAAGTATTAAGCCGCGTATTAAAGTTAGCGGCAATAGTTCAGCGACTACGGCTGCCGAGCCCTGCCAAGTATCCTTCCAAATTTCTAATTTTCACAATAGCAAGGCAAATCAGATAAACCACTAATATTTAATCTTGCCCATTTAAGTGTGAAACTACATAATAGCACGGGTGTGCATTCACCTCTGCATAGTGTTTCATATTCTCAAAAAGACACAACAGCGAATGAAAACAGGGTGTCTGATGCTAGGCGTTAAGTAACCATTTAGGTAATTAATAGGCAATTCTAACTATTCCATATTGGAATACTAGTCAGGGAGTTATATAAATTATACTGGTACTCAAAGTTTTAAAGAACGTTTTTAACTTGTTGGTCAAAAAAACTTTGTGTACTTTTATTAAAATACTATAATGGTCCATAGAAATGGTAATTCTATTTGTCAAAATAAAAGGTGTACATCATTTCATTGTCCATTGTCTTATCCCTCAAGGTGTCTGGATAAATGTGCGGATTTGTATTCAGGCCTACAATAGCCGAGGTTAAGATGAAAGCTATAGATAGCTAAAATCTTAGAGAAATCTTGAATAATTTAAGGGCAGGACTATTAATTGATGTCACAGCATTTGCTAATATTTAGAAATTTCCGAAACGCGAAGCTACTCTTTTATTGGATTGTATATAGGTATGTAAGTCATTATTGTACTGAACTTAAAGCTGAAGAGTTTATGTCGACTTCATGAAATCTAATATAAGAATTCATAATTGCCCGAAATGCATGTCTATATAATGTCTAAAATTAAGTGTTAGATTTAACAAATAAATCAAATATGAAATTACTATATAATAAAATCAAAATCAATAATAAAACAAAAATCCGTTAAAATTTTTACCAAAACAAGAACAATTGCATCCAATATAGCAGTGCAGTTGTTTGAAAATATGAGAAAAAAATAAGGGCAATATACATTAAAAATAGAAAAATGTGAGAATAAAAGAGAAGGAAAAGGAAAAAGAAAGAAATAAAAGTGATGGTCTGTATTTGGAATTAAAAATCTATCCTGGCTATGCCATAATTACAGATAGATATCAACACACGTTAAGAGTAGCTTCGCTACTAAAAAACGCATGAAAGTGTAAAAAAAGTGCTTAACCACAAATTAAAAGGAGTAAATGATAATTTAGTAAAAACCACAGAAATGTTTGATTTTGAACCATCTAATAAATACATAACTGAAACAATAATGTCCCAACGTAGCGCAGCAATAAGAAGGCTTTGTCAAAATAAACCAAATAAACAGATCAAACAAAATCGACTGATATAGGTTTCAATTGAACGTATGTAAAAATATAATTTAGTTATAGAGATGCTGTGCTATTAAAAATCATGAAATAAAGAGTTATTCACCCCTTTTTTATGGTTAATTATTTTATATTTTTGTGAGATACCTAGGGATTAGACAATGAAGGATTTATAATCTCCCCCAAATTGTGTATTTGGAAACATTTTGTATAACAATAAAATAATCTTTGGGGGAAAGAAAGAGCTGTATAATTTTACCCTCCCTCCCTGACTTCTAAAAAGAGTATATGATTACATTTAATTTTTAGTATAATACTTTTCTAATTCTCATTATGTTAATCATATTCGTGGTTTAGAAGCTGTAAAACGCCTAATAGGCCTTTTCAATGGTAAAAAATGTCCTTTTTTGAATGGGTTTTACAAAATCCTTTTTGATTTTGGGACGATTCTTTTAACCCTCCTCAATTTTTTTTACTTTTTTACCATGGATGATACAATGGATAAATATTTTTATTCTTATGTGTTTTAGTTGGAAATATTGGGGGAAGAAGGGTTGTAAATTGCTTAACCTTTAACTCCCATTGTGAGCTGAAGACACCAACACTTTGACTGACAAACCTTTGTTGTTTAGTTTCAGCTGCAAATAACCATAAATTAAAGCTGTTTATTGACAAAGACATTCTTTCTTTCTATAAAGCGCGCCTGATTTAGCAACAGCTCATAAACAGTGAACTGGCAATATAATTTGTTCACTAGGTAATAAATTATAACAAAATTAACTTTTATTTTTTTAATAAAGTTACTGGCGAAGATATATCCTAGATTAAAATTCAACTTTAGAGAAATTTAACTAAACTCATTGTATTTAATTACTATCCAAAGTGATGTGCATTAATCTCCGCATAATATCCACATATTTAATGTTTGCAGAAACAAAAAATACACAATATCAAATTGATTTAATAAGTTGTATGATGTTACAGTTATGCAAAGGAAATAAAACAGTTTGTGCTGTAGTAATATTTTTGATAATGTTATGATGTGAAACGTTTTGTGGAATTGAAAGCACACTGTTCAAAGCAGAAGGGTTGGACATCCAAACGGTGGCTCAAAGCAACCGAAATGTAAATTTTCTCAAGAGGAATGTTGCAGGGAAAAGGCTAGGGCACCTCAAAAGAAAACAATTTTGCCTTATAATCCCTCCTCCATGCATATAAGAGTATTGTATTCAAGCTTTATTATAACTAGCTTTCAATGTATTCTTTAAGAAATAAGAAAACATGTATTGTTTATGAAATAAACTATTGAATTGGTTTTATAAATTCCTGTAAAACTATACATATTACATAAGAAAACCTATCCCCTAACCCCCTTTTAGGTATGAATGACATACATACGCTGCTTAACAGGCATCTAAGCCAATTGTGTATGCCTTAAAAGGAATGTTTTAATAAAACAACATAAAACTATAGGAATTTTGGAGAAAAAAAAAGAAAATGTGGTTTAATAAATACTAGGGCTATTACCCTAGCATATAGAAACCTGTGTTCGAAGGGACAAAAAAGTTTTAGAAAATGGCCTAAAACCATCTTAGATCTGAAAATAGAATAGCCTAAAACCAGCACAGGATCAATGCAAAGCTTATCTAAAATAGAGAACCCAACCGATTCAGTAGTTATTATGATCAGACAAAAAAAACCTTACTACTTTATGTAATAGGATACGACTATTTATTATTAAAATGCTAACAAAGGCTAAATTTTACACTAAGGTATTGAGTGTAGATATAATTCTAACAATAAATAAAGTGCTGACATCTTTATATTGACATTATTACATGAACACCAGACCTATTGAGAATCAGTAAGCCAATTCATTCATATCATTAGGGTCAGTTATGGGCATACGTCCAACTGGGACAGGCATATAGCACCCAAAAAAAACTATTTTTTCGCCAATAAAAATAATATAAAATGTAGTTAAAAGGTATGGGTATAGTCCCTTTCGTAACATCGCACCTTATGGGGCGATTCTTCGTATTTTTCACAGTAGCTATTTTCCTATTTCTAGCCCCTGCGGGGCCATTTACCTAACCCTGTGGGGCAATCACCTAACCCAATATAACCTAACCTAACCTAAAATAACCTATAAAAAGCCATTTTCAAAATACGACGAATCGCCCCTTATGGGGCGATGTTACGAAAGGGACTATTCCCAAAGGTATTTGTACAAGGACAAGCCAGTCTAGAATTAGCGCAACAATAACAAGCCACCAAACTATGCCATTTTACTCTAAAAACGAATTATTTACAGGAATTATCATTATATAACTAATTACATTAAAACATTATTCATAATAGCCAGGGAGGAAGGGGAATATTGGATTGTAATTATTCAGTGTGTTATAAAAATGTTTTTTTATCAGTTTGCTTAAAAACTTTGCAAGTCCAAATTTAACAATAATCTACAGAAGGGGTAATTTTCTGTAATTATAATTAAGTGCGTATATTAATTTATAGTCCAACTTCTTATCTATGTTTATTTAAAATTGGTAGGAAATCTTTTAAAGTGTTTAAAGAGAAAGGTGTCAGAATAAAAGGACCGACTTTAGCAAACAAAAGACGTTAGAATAATAACGAAGAAATTAAGAAAAAGCCATTAAATTCAAACTATTATACTAATTTGTTTTCCATGGTTTATATCGACTTTATAGCATTTAATAAAAAGTAGTCCTTAGTGACAAAATGTCGTAATGACATTGTTCTTATAACTACAGTCCTTTGTTGATATAAAAACAGCACAATGAATTGGTAAAGATTGTGGAAACGTCCCCAAATGACATGTGATACGACCATTAAATGCCTATTTCAAGCATTATACTAGGCCTTGAAAACATTCGTTTGTAGGGATACAGGGATATGACAATGGGCGAGAAATCAATCATCAACTAAGAGCGTCGACGAAGAAAATTATGTGGATGATTTCATTTTAACTGAAGTGTATACATATATATTTATTGAAACTGTAGTCATAAAAACAAAATTTTTGGTACAAGGGAATGTAATTTTTCTATCGCTTATTCTCTCATTCCTTAATCCGTGAAACAGTGTAAACTTTTTAAGGCCTACAGAAACTTTTTGGGAGACCTGATTGTAAGTCTAGACGGTAAAGAAATAGTAAAATGGTAGATCACTAGATAGATATATAAAAAGGATATAAAATTGAGGACATATAAAAGGGAACACATAGATAGATAGAAAGGGGGAAGAATGAGAAAGCTATATAGTTAGACAGATATATAGATAGACAGAGAGAAATATGTATGGCTTGATTGAAAACTAGATAGATAGCTAGATAAAAATAGATACGTAGATACATAGATATAACTGGTAACTAGAATCTTTGCCGTACATAAAGAATATAGGGGGAAGGGGGGAAGAAAATCTCTTCAAAAGAGATGGGGAAAACCCCCTTTTCTCCCATCTCTTTTTTCTTCCCCCCTTCCCTTTTTTTTCTTTCCCCCTTCCCTTTTTCGGGAAAGAAAAATATGACGTAACTGGAGTCGTGTTCCTCAAAATTTATACAAATTCGGGACAGTTTTTATTGTGTCCTCAATAGGGGTGTGGCTGATGGCATCTGCAATTAAGAGTGGTTGATTCTTCCCCCCATTGCCATGCCTTCCTGAAATTTTAATGAATACAGCTCCAGCTTCTAAAAAAGCCCTGTTACTGAGAGTGGCTGCGGGTGAGGCTTATTAGATGGCTATAAAAGCTGCGCAGCTGTTTAGTAAGGCTTTTATTTAAGATGACCGGCTAACCAGATTAAAAACCAGATAAATTGTAAATGTAATGTTTAGTTTAATTACTATGTATTACTTTGAAATATAATTTAAAATCATGAGTTAGGAATCCATGGCTTGTAAAAAAGTCAAGGTTAAATTAAAATCTAGAAAGAATATTTTCCTAGAATAAGTTGTTTCATGTGTATGACATCTTTGAAAGATGCCAGCATAACCTTTATTTATTTAAAACTTAGCCAGGCCTTTCAGACTCATGAATAGGGACTAACATATTCAAAGATGTATAAGGTAAGAGTATGGGGATTGGATCTATTAATACCCACTCCGGGAATACCTTTGAAACCGCCAAATTATATTTTGGCTTATAGCGCATGACTTAGACCTTTTGGCTTTTACAAATCACAAAATTTTGGATTTTTCACGCCTAAAAAATGTTTTCCACCTATAAAGTTCAAATTGCCCCTCAATAAAAATTTAGCACTGAGCCGTGGGGTATTTTTTTTTCGATGGTATTTTGTTTGTTTGGTATAAAATTTCTCATTAATTAACACAACAATAATGAAAGTTCTTTTAATTTATTAATAATTTTCTGAAAGTTTTTGCTATCCATCCACGCCCAATCTGAACTATTATCATTCTAATGGTGTACTTCAACTAAATAAATGCCCATAATAACATTGACAGCACAAACATTTTTTATGTTACTATTAGAAAATACACAAAAACATGATTAAAATGAAAAATGATTATTCGTCCCTGTCTTTGATTTAGCCAAGGAAAATTAATTCATATAAAGTCAACAAAATTTCAAAGCTACTATAATATCAGTAGTTAAGATGGGTACTTTTTACAGGACAAAGAACATGATTTAGTATAAAAGAGAGAATTAGCCTTAGAATTCGGCCAACAAATACAGAATACGTGTTCTTTTATCTAATTTATATTTATTACAGAGATATTAGATACCAGGGATCAGACAATGGCCGATAAATTGATATACATTCCCAATTATGATACACAAAACTACAACTCATGTAGATTACAATTTGTGGTAAAACCATATGGATACTCAACAAAATGATTAAACCTATCAAAATTTAATTAATGTCCAATGTCCCCCCCCCCCTGATTAGAAACATGAAAATTATCCAACAGTTTTAATAAAAGGAAAAAACCGTAATAATTTACCTATTCAGAAAATAGAAATAATATAGAGACATACTCTAAATCAACCAATAGGATAACAGTGGAGTAACAACCCGGTCATACTATTGTTAGAAAGGTCGGTTATTTTTAAATTTCATTCGCATAATGTGTCAGGTATAAATAGTCTCATTACTTAGGATAAAGCTTTGCTAGATTAAATTATATCGTGTAAAAATTTCTCTGTGAAGCTTATGACAAAACATGTATTGTAAGCTGTGCATAGTTAAATACCTTTGGATAGGACAGTATAACAAACATGATTACTTGTGTTTGTCTGCTAGAAGTTTGGCGAATTTTGGGGTCAGATGGACCATCTAAATATGTAATGTCTATTAGAAGGATAAATATAGGATGAAATTTTTTGTCTAGAGTCATAAATTACAAATCTTTTTATATCCTTAAAAATAGATATAGTAGATCTAGATGGTTAAACTGGTTCCATAATCCGTCAAACTTAAAAAGGAATTTCTGCGAAACCTTTTGACTGTTTTCAATTATATACAATTCATTCCAATAATACTAGCAACGAAATTATTCGACGATTTATTTTCCCGAAAGCTAACTTCATTCTAAAAAACAACTATTTATTTTTGTATAATCCCCTTTAAAACATAAATCTAAAAGTTTATATTACAGCTTACTTCTTTTCTCAATAATTTTATTTGTTGAACAAATAAAACTGTTAATATCACATTTTGCAGATTGTTCATTATCCTTATGTAAAAATAACAGGATGTCTGTCTGTCTGTATCGAAGTTTATTACTATTTAATGGGAGGGAACCACCATCTGTCAAAGCGAATTTGAATTTAAACTTCACAATAAAAAAATACTTTTGATTTTTAAAACTAAACTTGAAAAGGGGGAGAGGTTCCATTTCCTCCCCCTTATCCAAGGCTTCTAGGGGTGTAGCCGCTTAGGATTTTAATTTTTTTGTAGCAAAGATACTCTATAACAGTGTCCACATGTCTGTCGGTTATCTGATAGTGATAATATTAATAATAAAACAATATATTTGCAATGTAATGTAAAATATTATTAAGCTGAAAAGAATTATCTTTTTAAAATTCCACCATAACT
The DNA here is from genome assembly GCA_900241095.1 of Acartia tonsa. Classification (NCBI taxonomy): domain Eukaryota; kingdom Metazoa; phylum Arthropoda; class Copepoda; order Calanoida; family Acartiidae; genus Acartia; species Acartia tonsa. Next base: position 8,249 of record LS055241.1, read on the forward strand.
GAACATACTCAGACCAATATAAGCTGACATTGACAATGCCATCTCTACTATAGGATGTCTGTATAAAACTATTAAAGAGGGTACAACAACCCAAAGCGAATTCGTACCTAGAAAAAAATTAACCCCCAATAAAAAAAATACTTCTTTTAAAACTAAGATTGAAAAAAGGGATGGCCTCGATTTCCTCCTTCTTATTCCCACCTCAAGTGCCAACAGTAGCTCCGAGGGGCGTAGCCGGTAGTAATACAATATTTCAATGTGTTATCATTAGCATTTACATTTTTTTTATAGCAAAGCTACTCTATAATAGTGTCTGCCTGTCTGTCGGTAATGATAGGGTTGTCTGATAGTAATAATATTACTAATAAAACAATATATTTTTTAATACAATGTAAAAGTTGAAAAGGTTTATCTTTTTAAAATTCCACCATAACTGAACTGTGGTGTATCTTATTTAATCTTTTTGGTATATCCATAAACAATTTTCTCTAAGTCCTCTGTCTTACAACAAATCCCCCCCCCCCTCCCCCCATTCATTCTCTGCTAGAACAAACTTTATCCTTCTAGCTGGAGTATTGACAGTTGTCCTTATATTGCAACTAGACCACAAATATTTTTTTTTATATTTCTGATGCTTAAGTTAAGTTAAGATAGGTTAAGTAAAGGTCAGAAGAGTCCTTCTGGGTTAATATCCTTTAAGGATAGGACACTGCAGAATTTGAACCACCTGCAGTGGCTAGAAACAAGTTTTTTCTTCCTTCAAAAAATAAAAACAGTTATTACTATGATTAAATTATAGAAGGATTTCTTCTTATAGTGAGGATATGTTGTTTTCTCTAGCTGTATAAAAAACTTTTCTGGGGCTTAGGTTTTTTTCTTGCTACAATTTTCTGAACCACCTTAAGTAACGAGACATGGTTTGACATAATTGCAACATGACTAAATTTTCAGTTTGTCTCATCCTCTAACATTATTAAGGACACAGAAAGATATAGAAACATAAAGAATAAACAAGGATGTATTATCCATAAGTACAAATACAGTTATAAAAACTAATTTACTATTAAAGGAGAGTAAGCTATACAAAACAGGTGAAATAGAATATATAATGATTGGCAAGGGTAATATTTTTTATAATTGTTGTTAAATTTACGCATGTTCAGTACACCCAATTATAATAAATCTAATTTAAATACATTTTCCAGTTCAAAATGGCTTCAAAACCGATTTATATCCGGTGGATTAGAGCTGTTTCTCAGCCAACTTGAAAAATCATGCATAGCATTGTATTACAGACATTTTCTCCGAATATTAAAATAAAAATCACAAAATCAATACCAGTTTGCCCCTCGAGTCTAAGAAAATTGGTTTTAATCTTATCATTTTTCATTTTAATATCCGCGGAAAGCTTTCTATAATAGTATAAGAAAATAACTATCATAGAAATTATATTTTATAAAATTAAATTTTCAGATAAAGTAAGTTAATTTATGATATATGCTATTAATAGATGTTGTAACTTATATTGTAAACTAAACAATGACAGGCATAAGAAAATAAAATTGCAAAAAATATTTTTCTTTTAATAAAATTTCTTGTTGATATACTGTGTAAATTTACTTCCTAATTTAAAAATAACTGACATACACTCAGAGACAGAGCCAACAATTAGAATTAATAAATATCATTTAATGTTTGTGTGTCATTCTTTTAAGAAAGACACGCCCTTCACAAATTGATATATTTTTACTTGGATTTTACACCAGATTTTCATGCCTTCTAATAAAGAGAAACACGTAGCGGACTAAAATAACGATTCGCCCTTCCACTCCCTTTACCCCATCTGTCCAATCCTACTATATGAGGGTCATTTGTAAATACAATCTGTAGCTGCAGCCACATTTTGGAATTAACCGCCAAAACAAGTCAGCCATCCGCAGTCACAAGTCTGCTTCATATCTTTTTTTTGTAGATTTAAAATCAGAAGCAAAGAAAATCTAGTTATACATCATTAGCTGAAAAATATTTTTTATGATTGGACTACAAATTATGCTGATACCCAAAGTTTTAAAATCCCGTTATCTTATTCGATGGCTCAAAAACTTTGGAAACTTTCTATTGAATAATTGTTGTTTGGTTTCAAACTAGTAATGTCAAAATTTAAAAAAAAATGTTTTCACCTACATTTTTTATCATCAACAGAAAAGTATTTCCTTTTATTTAAATACCATCCATTGTCCTATCCCTTTTATTTAAAAAGCTGAAAATATGTCCGTGGCAGTGTTGGCAGAGAAAATTGTGTGTCGGGAACACATACATAGTTTATTATTATCATAGACAGGGCCAGTTATTCTAATTTTATTTTCGCCGATTTCGGTGCCTATTTCACAACTGCAGCAGTTGATGTAATTTAATTATGATTTGTAAGATTATTAATGCTTATAATAACTATTATGTAATTTTTATTGAACATCTAAAATATGTAAAACTATGTTTTCCGGTCACCACAGGGGAAAGCTTGAAATAAATCTTTAGCTATAATCCACACGTGTTTCAATATAGTACTTATGAATGCACTAATTTTCTAAAAACTTTTTTTTTTAGGTTTTGTCATTTAGATATCAACAGCCGTAATTAAATTTTTTTAAATTAGTTCAAAAGTTTATTTTATATGGTGAAACGGGTTTGGTCGCCAAAACTAAAAGTTTTGGAAAATTCTGCAGACTTATTCCCCTTCATGGCCTCTTTCACTTTCCATTGGGCGCTTCTATTCAGTTAACCTTTTGTAAATCAAACCCGTGTTGACAATGAAATTCTTACGATATAAAGTAATAAGCTTTTTTTTTGTATAACTAAGGATCTCTAATCGCGTTTCTATGCGTTATTAGTGAAACCTCCTATAGGCTGTGAGAGGGTGTTAGGGTATTTAATTTTTATCCAGTATTTGTATGGTTTTAGGCTATTTTTGTGCCCTCCGAATGTAGATCTAGATGCTAGGGGTGCAGCTGCTAGTGTTATATAAAAAAAGGTAGTCATTAGATTGCCTATAATATGCCTAAAATTCCCATTGTAATAATTGGTTGTTTCCCTTGCCTCAAAAAAATTCGGGTTTGTTCTAGTTTGACACAAGAATGGCGCGTATTATGTTCCCTGATTTTCTTTGTGCTAGGTTTGTGAGTTCTATTTCCGGTAGATGTCGTCATATTAGATAAGTAAATATATGTACAATGTAACATTGCGAAATGTTTTTGGCCGGCCATATCATTTCCTTCAAAACATTGACAAATCTATATATTTAATATTTATACTTATTTTTAAATAATCTGTTGGTTAATTTACTTTTTTATCTAGCTACTTTTCTAGAAAGCTCTCTGGCTGTAGCCTAAATTCGAGAAGTCGTTTTAGGGAAACTTCAAGCCACATATGTCATTCATGCTTCCCTGAAAAGCACTAGCTAATGGTACTAATTTTCTTTTATCTTTTACTTTTTATTTAATAAAATCTAAATATTATATCATCTGTATTTGAATGTTTCAAGAAAAGAAAAATAAATATTACTATCATTTTTGCAGACGTGTTTATTTGAAGATTTTACTCTCCAGCACGTAGAGGTTGGGTGATTTTAACTCTAAAAGTCGGGCCCCTGCCCCCTAAGCGAAGCTGTTCTGAACAGAAGTGAAAGGAAAGAGAAATTAAAGTGTTCTATAAGTATGTATCCTTCGATCAGAGAACCATGCAGAACATTTTGCACTATTAGATTGGCTCATAATTTTATAGGGAGAGAGAGAGAGAGGGGATAAAATTAAATTAGAAAAAGTGAGAATAAGAGCTGAGAGGCTTTTATACTTTAGAAAGAACCGAATAGAGAGCAGCAGCTCTTTATGCTACGATCTATAGTACCTATTTCTATTGCTACTCTGCTACGATATCGATGGCGAACTTGCATGCTACCTTTTCTTGAAAGGCCGATTTTCCAACGTTTATCCATGCAATTCGATATCGAACAACGTAGCATGCTACCTTTTTTTTTAAAGTTTCGCTGGGATTAGCTTAGCATATATTGTAGCCGACCAAAAGCAGGGCAGGAGCGCATATATTATTATATAATTATATATAGGTATGCAAAAGTGTGGTCTCATCTTGAAATAGCCAAAAACCACATAAGACAGACATACAAAGAAAATTTGTAGTGCATGGAATGATGAATTAAATTATGAAAAAAAAACAAAGCAAAAGGATCACTTGGTTCAGGGAGTGAAAAAAAAGCATTTTAGGACCATAATTCCTTATCAACACCCGGAAATCGTAGAGGAGAAGCAACTTTTATTTACTAACAATATTTACAGGACAAATAAATTAGTTTTGTGTCAAAATGTATTTTTTTTTGCACATTTATAAAGATCCATTTATTTTTCAAATTATTTTTACATTAGTTTGATATTAAAAGTTGCAGCTTCCCTTTGGCCGAAACGACGACATTTTACCGGAAACTCTTACCAACGCAATTTCGCAATGGTACGCGGCATTATCCGCATAATAAGCGCACACGTGTGGGCACCACCAAAAGAGGATGGGGTAAAGAATGCTTGAAGCAAACACGCTCTAACATTGCGTTTAAAGTTATTACTAAATTTATGTTAATCACGTTAAATTTATTACATGTAAAATGATGCTTATATGTATATAAAGTGATTTTTTGTGATATGTGTTCATATTATGGTTTATTTATGTTCTAAGAAACGTGCCTTTTTATTTTTGTGTTTAGTTTCGCTGTGCTTCAGCCTAGCCCTCTATTGGAACTTTATTTGTTGGAACAGGTATTATGTAGTTTATATTGTTGATTGTAGTCGATTCCTAGCGCTGCTTTCCTAAGTTTAGCGTTTTATCGTCACGGAAGGCCTTAACTTTTTCAAGGAAGTCTTTACCTTCTTTTTTATCTTGGGATTGTTGATTCGTTTAAATATTCATTAGTTTAAGTTCTTTTATTCTTTGGATTTGGCTTTTAATTTGAGTAATATAAAGCCAATATTTATTTTCTATCAAAGTATAATATGTATAGAGAACCCAACCGAGGAGTTTTCCTAGTTAAATTTTAACTAAATAGGAATGTGATGCGATTTCTCTTCCCCGAATATTGTGAATTCAAGATTTCTTTACTTAGTATAGAGCATAAATTTCGATAAATTGAAATTTTGTTGGGTATTTATTAGATCAAAATAAAAATAAATTTTTTTAATATACTTCTAGCTATTTAATCTATAATACAAAGTAGAACGATGTCTGTCTGTCTGGTTGTAGGGAATGATCTCGCTAACCATTGAACCGATCGGGTTCTCCTTTACAGGGTATCTTCTCACAGGTCCCAGGAAGGTTTATAACTATTTTCTAAAACTAAAATTTAAATAGTGGGGTCGATTACCCCCCCCCCAAAAAAAAAATGTGTTTGATTAAAACTCTTGGTCATAGCCCCAAGAGGTTAGGGGCGAAGCCGCTAGTTTAAGATAAAACGTTTAGGATGTTTTTACATGTACTACTTGGGTCTCTCTTTAAACTCAATACTGTTAATTCTGTTTATTTTTTAAGATAATAAAAATTGCTGTATTGATATTTCAATACGTATTTCTTTAAATAACTAATGGTCATGATCTTTTAGGAAAACTTTGTTGCTTGTTGACCATCTATGTGACGATGTAGAAAGTGGACGTGCTATTGGAAATCTTTGTAAAGAAATTTGCGGTGGCGCCTTGGATTCATACAACTGCCAAGCTCTTCATGGTGGCAAAGAAGTTGTTTTCAGTGCGCAGTTTCATGCCAATCCTGTTTTTGTAAAAGGTATTTTTTCTGTTTGTTAATCTATTCTTGTAGAGGGGGTTAAATTTGATGTGTGCATGTTTTGTGCACTTGGGTATGTTAAGTATGTGATTGTTTATTCCATGTTGGTCGGTATGTTTATAGAAAAATTTAGTCTTCATAGTTCTTTTAATTTTTTCTATGTTGGAGACACTTGTAATTTACCTGGAACAAAAATATTTTTGTGTTGTAGTATAAATGGGGGGGTTTAATGCAACCATCTCTTAATCAATGACTAAATGGCACATAGAATTCGAATTTCGATCTGAAATTTTTCATGAGTAATCCTTCCCTAAGTCGAACAAAAAGTTAGAAAAGTAACGGCTGGCGGCTCAGCCGTTTTTTCGTATTTTTTGTTTTAATTCATGTTAAATGATAGCACTAACCATTTTTAAATTTTTAGTACCAACAGCTACCGGCTATAACCGTTTGATAAGGTTTTTGAGCGACTAATAGTATTATGTGGAGGTTTCGTGACTAATATGCTCTTAAGATTAGCAAAAATAACGGTTAACGGCTGAGCCGCCTGCCTTTAACAGTTATTTTTCCAACTTTTTATTCGATTTAGGGAAAATAGACCTACCAAGGATTATTCATGCAAAGTTTCAGATGAATATTCGAATTCTAAGTGCCATTTATTCACTAATTACGAGATGGCTGCATTACCCCCCCCCCCCTTATTTATACGTCATATTTGTCGAACACTCATAAATCCTTCTATGGCTGTTTAATTAAATCCGCTGTAGTAAAATCGTTCATGAGCTATACTGATAAATATATTATAATTGTGTATTTGATTCTGCTTTAGGTCGACGCACTGATGTACTTGGAAACGAAGAAGAAAACTTATTCTGGAAAGACAAGAACGGAACTGAACATTTCCCCAACATTGCTGAGTTCAAGAGTATTATAAAATCGCATCTGATTCACAACTTCAACGTCTCTTATTCTGAACGCGTATTTTACAAGTTGTGGAAGTCTCCACTTAAAATTGAATCTTTTTCCCCCACTCAAAATCAACAGTTACAGAAGCTCTCTTTAAAAACGTTGTGGGGCCTACTACAAGATCCTGAATTTGTGGTCTTGTCAGTGCTTGAACATAACGATATATTTCCCGAACTTTATGGTACTTGTGGTGGATTTTATATTGTAGAGGAACTTAAACAAATACAGTATCCAACCATCGTATCCCAGTTGGATTTTACAGCCTTTGTAAGAAATGTTAAGATAGCTTTGGGCATATTGGATTTGTTGGCTGAACTGGAAAACTCATTTGAGGAACCTATTTATCTTTGCGACGTAAAGCAAGAACATTTTGGAGTATCCGACTTTGGTAAAGTTAAGTATTTGGACTTGGATAACGTTTACTTGAAGCCTATTATAGATAGATCAATTGGAGAGAGTACTCGCTGCGACAATCACAGCGATTGTGACTTTTTTGATTGCAAAGGTACGTGTGACTTACTGCATAACAAATGTTTTCCGGGAGCAACCAATAACAATCTACAAGTTATTTGTGAGAAAATCTTCCTTGGTACAGATTTAGGATTTCAAGGTTTATCCACTGGCCTTCTTTCATCTAGCCACAGCACCGACGCGCTTAGAAACTTTGTTAAATCTTGCGCTAATCCATCTGCCTCAAAGGATGGTACACGTATCAAAGCAGACTTTACCTTGATGCAAAATTTGAGATCTGCTTTGAAGGAATTTGTGACTGTTGAATCTAAGTTGAAAGAATTTTTGTGAGAAATTTTGCCATCATGAAGGACGAACTGGGTTATGCTGATCTTAACATACCCAGAGTTCCAGAGAAAACTCTGAAGAAAAGAATACAAAGAGCTTTGGAGTTGGGCTACAGAACTGTTGCTGTTAATACTACTATCCACCAGGTAGCTGAATTTCATTTTTTTTACTAAAGTTCACTTAGTATATTTGAAATTGAAAATTGAAGTACAAAACTTTCTATTTAAATTTTATACCTAATTTAAAGTTTTTCATCAGGTACTTACACGAATTTATCCAGTCTCTTCGCTGTAATTTTTTGTTTTTGAAAGTTTAGTAATTATAAATCAAATGTTTGTTTAGGAGAGTTTAAATCCAAAGAATGATAAGAAGAAAGGACCTAAACTTTCCCTCGATCTCGTTCCTGAACCAGAAACCATAGACCTCCAAGAATCTGATTATTTGGAACTATCCAGCAGAGGCCTCAAACCTACAATACTCAGACGGATAACCTTGGTTATAGATAACAATGACTTTCTTATTTATTTCAACAAATCTGAAAATGCTAGAAAGTATGATATAATTGCAATTTCTGTCAAAAGTATACAAGCACTTCAATCCTTGCTGAAATCTTCGTTTAGATTTGACATTCTAGCATTTGATCCCAATCTTGAGGTAGAAAATTTCTATTGGAACCGAAGAATTTATAGGGAATTATTGGACAAACATGTCTCTTTTGAGCTTCTCTACGGTGACATGATTCTAGACAGAGAATTTAGACAAAAAATTATATGTATAAGTTATGAATACCATACCCATGGTAAATCTAAAGGTATAATTCTGTCCAGTGGCGCAGTTAGAGTAATGGATCTGCGGGCACCAGCTGATGTAGCAAATTTAAGCACAATACTTTGTATGTCCGAAGCCCAAGGCAAAGCCGCAGTTCTGCAACAGTGTACACATGTTTATAAAACTGCTCTTGGCCGGAGATTTGGTGTATTTAGAGTGAAGGTTGACAAAGTAGAGGATGAGAAAGCTAAAGAAAATAGCTCTAGTTCGGATGATGCCTCTGATATGGAAATTATGGAGCTTTAAGTGCCTGTGTGAATGTGACTATTAAGGGCATTTGAAGGGCTGTGCGTTTCTTACATGTTTCTTAGTACTGTATTTACGCGTGTGTGTGGGTTCCATGAAATTTATTTCAACTGAAATTATTCATCTTTGTATATGACATTACTAGTAATCAAAACTCCTTCATTATTTATAAGATAATAAGTGCTCACTTGCTTTATGTTTCATGGAACTAACTTTTTTGTTATGTTATTGAAAGCAAAGCTTTTCTTTAAAACTCTAAAATTTTTCAGAATCATGGCATACTATAATTTTAAGAAGATAGCTGTGGTCCCCTGCTCTAAGGACTTTACAGATATAGTCCTGAGCAAAACCCAGAGAAAAACCCCAACAGTTATACATCGGCACTACAAGATCTCGAGAATTAGGTCATTTTATATGCGCAAAGTAAAGTTTACTATGCAAAATTTCAATGATAAGCTGTCACAGATTTTGCTAGAGTTCCCCAAGCTTGAAGATATTCATCCATTCTACGCAGACTTGATCAACGTCCTTTATGACAAGGTAAAATTATTGGTTATTATTTTTTTCTCTATTATAATAATATTAACTACCACTTGTATCCTTCCTTTTATTCTTAAAATGATGATAAACCTTTAATACATAAGCTACGGCAATGAATGCTATTTGAACAATCCGAATCTGAACTAAAATTAATGACTTAATCCTGAAATGTCAACCGCATTTGTTACGCAATAATTTTTTTTAGGACCATTTCAAGCTCGCTCTGGGCCAGATCAACACAGCCAGACATTTGATCGACAATGTTGCAAAGGATTATGTTCGTCTTATTAAGTTTGGTGACAGTTTGTACAGGTACTGCAAGTTTTTTTTTGTATACTATCCCTGGTCTTATGTGAATTAAGTATTAAACTATTTAAATCAAACATATGATTTAAAAAGATAAGTTATAGTTCAACGAGCGAAATAAATCTTAAAATATTATTTGGGGTAGATTGGAATGTTAAATACTCCTAAAATTGCTCAATCACTAATAAGTATTTTTTTTAATTGATGAAGGTGCGGTTACAGCTGCATTTCTCGTTAATTTTATGGCCAGTCAATTAATTACCTCAAACGCCCCGTATTAAAATTATTGGTTATTAAGTATGGCCTATGCTGCTTTAATACCTTTTCAACATTTCATAAAATTAAGATAATTTTATCTAGATGTAAACAGTTGAAAAAAGCAGCCCTTGGTCGAATGGCCACAATTATGAAGCGTCAAAACCAGTCTCTACAATATCTTGAGCAGGTAATATTGTTTTCTTGGACTACTTAAACCATATCAGGATGTATGAATTTGAAAGTAAAATGGCTTTAAAGCAAAACCTACCAGACTTGCGACAAAAAAAACTTTGCTACAAACATTTGGAATTATCTATAAAGGGGGGGGTCCGTAATGACATCTATTCGTAAACCGTGAGCAAAATGGTCTAAATATTTAGCTAGACCCTTCAAACTTGGTATATAAGCCTAGTCCTATAGGTATTACATCTAAATGGCAAAAAA
>LS055242.1:0-18445 GCA_900241095.1 Acartia tonsa
AAAAAATATAATATGGGATCATCAAATGCAAGATATGTTAAAAGATTCAAAGTTAATGTATTTGTAACTAATGTAAAATATTTTTTTATCATTAATTTTTTTTAATCATTTACCGGAATTTTTGCTATAGTACAAAGTAGAACGATGTCTGTCAGTCCATCCTAATGAAGCATAAGATCTCACTAACTGCGAACCAATTTAGCTATACTTTTTAAAGCATAGGTCAAAGAAAGGAATTGTATTCTATTTAGATTAGATTTTTAGATTAGTTTCTTACATATTTTTAAAATTAGTTCCCTAGATATAATATACCTATAATTCTGAATATTATATCTCATGATTGTATTTATGACAATCTTATATACAATCTTCATCTTGTTTAGGATGTTTTAATTCTTGTTCTACTTAATATTCACTAAACCTATTTTTTGGTCTTTGAAATGAAATAGAAAGGTTTGAAGTATCTTTCTTACACATGATTGGGGATAGTGATATAATATAAAAAAGTGTATTCTTAGTCTTCTTCATATTTGCCTGGACCCTGCACTTATAAAATATAAATTAAAGATCTCTGGCTATGTCAAACAAATTTCAGTGATATATAGGGATTGTTGTCACGGATTCGAGTCTGACTCTAAATATTAAATTAGGTAACAAAGGTTTTACATAGACTATATTTCAGTCCATTCACAGGAGCAACATAATGTATAGTTAAGTTAACCAAAGAATAAATACAAAATTAGGTTTTGTCCAGGGCTCCGCAGCCAAGACAGTAGCAACCCTCAGCCGAACGGCTTACAGAACCTCATAATTCAGTACAAAGCTAATTAAGCTATCATTTAGCCACGCGGCTTATAAGCCACTCAATAACCTCAAGCGTACTTTTTTTAAGCGAGATCCGAACTCATACATTCAGCTTAGACAGGTTTTTAATCGCATCAGCAAAAAAATGCGTGTATTTGTGGAACCAGAGCGGCTTGGAGGAAGAATTGGCCACTTTAAGCAGCCTCGAATTTGTATTAAGCCGCACCTGCCAATTCGTATTTGCTGCCGACCCCTGTTTTTTTTTCTATTTTTAAATTAATCAATAAAAGTAATAATATTAATTGTTTTTAAAGAAAATACTTGACTATTAATAAAATAATCAAATCATTTATCAATTTAAAAGTTTTATTTCAAAGCCATAAAGGAAACTGAGTTTAAAATTATTTCCCTTCTTTTCCCTTCTTGGTTACAACTAGACAATGCAAATGAAAAATTGTTAATTAATTTTCAAAAGAATAAGAAAGTTGATTTCAAGATTTGTAAGATAATAGATGAACCGTTTGCCAGACCTGTATTGGGAATTATAAACCATTGGAAGCAAATGACTGAATTAGACAAACTCATTAAATAATTAATTTTGTTTGTTTGTTTATTAATTTATGTCAGGTTAGGTTAGGTTATATTGGGTACTGGAAAGCCCCTTCAGAGTTAGTGCACCGCAAGTATAGGCCACACAAGGGTTAGACAGGAACGAAAAACTAACCTACCCCCTTATCAGGAGAGGGAGGGGGGGGATCAGTCCTCATTAGTCACTTTATCTGAAAGCACCAATATATATCATTGGTTTTTCTAAGAGAGTTTGAGTTAGGGAATATGTTGGTCCAATTTAATTTTAAGGGAAATTTAATTAAATGTGTTGCCCAGGGGGTGGGAAGGTAGAATGGTATGAATGAAAAATGTTTAATTTATAAAGAGAAAGATAAAATGATGGATAATGCTTTATTACTCAATAGTTCATTAAAGAGTATAAAAGGATGAAACTTTTTGTTTCTATTATTAACTTCCAAATCATTTTTGCTGATGAGGTTGTCTTTTATCAATATATCTCTATTTTTTGCTATATTTATTTAGTTACTTAGTCAATGGTTGCTCATGCTAGTTTTTAGTGGCTTAGTTACACCAAATTCCAATAAACCTTGTCAGTTAGATAGTAATGCTCACTTGAACTTCATTTGTTTATATCCAAACACAAAGACACGGCAAAAAAGGGAGGGGGAGGGGTCGGCAAAGCTGTGTCTCTTACTTACAAGTAACTTCATATAATAAAAGAATTTCTTCTGTATTTTATTCACTGTATAATTATTACATTATTTCTAATAGTGCTATTTATGGATAAAATTGTTCTTGTTGCTTATCTAAGAAACTGCACTGGACAACATTGATGAATGAGGGCGGAGTTTTCATACATTTTTTTGTTAATGTAATTAATAATTGTGGGAATTGAATTGCTGATAGGCTAATTATCGTCGCACTCTAGGAGGTTCATTCTCATCTTAAGAAAGTAAAATTTGATCAGGGAGGGAGTAGACACTGACAGATAAAGCAATAAGTAATGTTTTGCTTAAAGTTTACATGCAACCCAATCAAAATATTGTTGCAACGATCTGTATTTTTCCCTGTATGTATGAAAATATCTTTTGAAATTTTTTTTATTATTAGATAGGTATACCTACAAATATTATGCTGAAAAATTTAATATTCTATTTTAAAGACAACCTAACCTGTAGTAATATATTATGATCATGCCTGTCTGCACCATAATCATTATGAAAGGAGTTAAATATTTTTGCATTTGTTATACTTTGTTTGTATTTCATAATATACTACCTTCTCCATTAATCTAAAAAATATTAAATTAACGGCACTTTTTTGCATTAGTTGTCATATATTATAGTACATATATAATGCACTGCAAAAAAGAAAATCTTGTCAATAAGTAGAGCTTTAACAAAAGCTAACTTTTAAGGGGATTCTTCTTTAAATTTGTTTACTTATACCAGCAATAGTCAAAAATCTCCGAACAATAACTTTTGACGTAGTTAAAGACGATGAATAATACTTAGTTTTAAATGCCCTAATGCAATCATAAAAACTATAGTAAAAACCCCATAAAATTATGTAATTTTACAGTGTAGTTAAAAGAACATCTCAATACACTCTGTTTATAAAGTGCTAGTTTCTTAGATATCAGAAAATTAATGTTTCACAACAACTAAAAAAATTCAGCCGTTTTATTTTTATTGTGACTATATATATCAAGCCACAGCGAACATTGCAGTTAATATTATCGAAAATTTGAAAACAGATTATATCTTCAACCCGTTTACCCTAACCTTAAAGTTTTTTTTGAAAAAAAAGATTCTAGCGATTTTTGGGTCCTATATCTACAGGGCACTGTTCTATGTGATACTAAGAAATACTTCCCCCCACAGAAGTTTGTTCGTGGTCATTATGCAAAATGAGGGAAATCCGCTAACATAAAAGAGAGGTAATTTTTCTATAGATGAAAAATGGCTTTTCCTCTTCTTAATAAACCAGGCATGATTTGGTTTTATTCGAGTAAAAATGTATCCAAGCGAAAGATTTACAAAGATATGAGAGCAACAGAATAAGAGAGGAAAGATTGTGGGGGGAGGGGGGGAGAGAAGGTGACACTTGGACCCAACCTTTTGACCCCAATCATAAGATTATGCTCATTTTAGGGTTAGTTTTTAAGTTAAAGATCAGACTAATAATTTTTAGAGGCGCTTAACCATACAAAAAATAACAAGATAAATTGGTTCCAGTTTATTCGTTCAAACCGTTCAAGGGATCTTTTGATACACAGAAATGTTGATCAATCATTTAAATTAGTGGCTCCGCCACCTTCTTCTAAATATAGCAGAGTCAAACGAGAATATTAACAAATGACAACATATTTGGGGTGTGAGGTTAACCTTCGGGGATTTTACTGTTCATAAAACTATCCAATAACTAAGAATATGTGTTTCAGAAATCTTATTGGACATTAGTCTAAAACATGTTATATGGAATATTGAATTTTTCCTTGTTTCAAGGAATTGCTTTTTATATTCAAAGAAACAAATGAAAAAGAAGAAAAAATCTTTAAAAATTGAAAATACTTCAAAGGTGTATTTAAATATACTTTTGAGGTGTGGAGTCTCTGCATAAATATCAAATAAAATAAAATAGTTTTTAAAGAAAGTAAATAGCTATGAAAGAGGATTATTGCAATAAAATTTTTATATGAAAGAAATAACTGTTATTGTTCAGAGGGATCATGTACATATTTTTTGTTGTAGTTTTGGGATTAGCTTGCTTTTTATTTGACAAAATTAGTTCGATTCAGAATAATACGCTAACAGAATTTTCTTTTTTATTATGCAATATAATTACATGAATTAAAGAACAAAAAAAGCATTTTAAATTACAAGCAGTGCAGAAAAAATTAGCTAACAGATTAATACATTAATTATAATATGTATGATATGGAATATTTAGTAAATATGAAATACAGACTAATCATCAATTTAAACTAAGCCTTGCAACAAATAATTTTTGGTTTTGATCTTTTTTACCCTAGTAAAAAGTAGTTGCACTACATACAGGGACAAACATCCATTAAACCAATCCTTATCGGCTTTATGGAAAGATTTAATTTTAATTGTATATCTATTCTTTTTATAAACCATTCAAAAAACTAAAATAAACATTGTATACGTGTTTTTGCTTGTAGCTGTATGTGATGCTATAATTGGACATTCCTGTTCTTGTATTTTTTATTAATGAAATTCTTTAGATTACAAGATTGTGTAATTGTAAATCAGTTCAATTTCAAAAGTAAAAATGCTTTTATCCCGCCGACTCAAAAAAGTAATAATTTCTCTTTTTATTTATAATCTGTATTAGGATACAATGGTTTTGATGAATAGTTTAGAAGTTGGGTAATAATGGCGAGTTCATTAGTTACAGAAAAATCAATAGTTTTTAGTTAAATGAAAATAAAGAAACTAATGTTAGGTAAAATAAGAACATTCAATTGTAACGAAGAAAGAGGTATATTTAATAGAAAATTAAACATTATTTTAAATATATCTCAATTTTCATATAATCTTTAAGTGATAGTCAGAAGTGATCTGTTAGAAAAGCCAAAACTACTATTATGACGCAAGCTAAATTTTTGATAAACATATATTATTATTTTAATACATATATTTTAAGAATTATGTAAACGCCTAATGGAATGAAAGTTTTGAGTGTCCATTAGTACAACATATGGCTCATAAGGCATTATTTTTAGCAGCAAAGCTACTCTATCAGTTTTCATGCATGTATACAAATTCTAGTTTACATTTAGATTATATCTAATGTTTCCTATTGAAATTGATGTTTTTATGGTAATTTCTTATATGCTACAAGTTTATTTATCAAGAAAATTTTGTGTATTGAGTTTAAGGGTTTAAAAGTAAACTTTGCAAAAAAAATGGAGCTTTAGAAAAAATTTAAGCGTGGCTCTTTTTATTTTCAAACGGCTTCCCTTATATTTGCTTTACTTTTCCTTCTTAAATTTTTAGTAGTCATACATATAACAAAAGTAATATTAAATATACAAGAGAATTACTATTTTTTATAATTTAACATTTTTCACTTTACTAGAACATAATAGTATAAGTGAGAAGAGGCTATTAATTTGGTACAAAAATATTCAGATATGTATAAAAAGCTTTTGTAATAACATAGTACCTTGTAGTGTTTATCGTTGCTCATATATGGTTTTGTTCTCAATAAATGAAATGATTTAGTGGATTAAGAAGATTTGGAACTAAACAATTGAAAGAAGGGTTTAAAAAAACGAAGAGGTTCATTTTTGTCACAGGATTAATCATCTTTGTAAAACTAATAGATATTTTGTTTTAGCAATTTTTGAAGGCTTAAAAACTCTTGATAGATATTGATTGGTTGGTTCAAAATTTGAGTGTCCGAACTTTTCAGTCCACACTTTAATCTACAGGCAATGTAATTTTTATCATCAATTTATCGTACATTGTCTTATCCCTTAAGATCCCTGGTTATAAATAACTTTAAATAAAATGAATTGCTGCTACTGTGTATTGTAGATATGTTTATGTATGAAGGATTTGAGTTACTAATATTCTTTAATTATGTGTTGACAAGCGTTTGTAAACCAAAAGGTTAATTGTTTCATTTCAATCTTCAATCTCACTTCATTCAATTTTACACATTTACAAGTGTTACTTCAAGATTATTAATATAAAGGATGAACAATAGTGGCGATACTACTCTTTTTTATTATAGAATTTTGTAATCTTGTCATTTTTTATGAGATAGTAAGTTTTTTTTGTAACTGAAGCCTAAGATCTCGGAAACTGTTGTCTGAATGGGTTGGAGTCTTCAAGTAAGCTTTATAAATATCCTTGGACGGGAGGCTTTGACTATTATCCTGACATCATCACCCTCCCCTAGAGGCTAGGGGCGATGAACTTAGAAGTATCATATTTGTTCTATTTTGTGTTCAACTTACGTATTGAGAATAAAATGGATTTACTTACAAATAGGTTTATACTTACTTAAAAATCTTGAAAATGATTATTTGTAGGGTTTTCATTTTGGTCTCATAAATTCTCAGCCTGCCATTAATTTTCAATTGTTTTGGTCAACATAACCAATCTAAAAACAGTGTTGAATCTTCTTTAAGGACACTCTAGGAAATTTTAAACTTTTATTATAAAAGTCTTTTTTTAAAGTCATTTATAGATGTTAAGTAGTCAAAAAAACTTTTAGCCATGTATATTAAGCAGCAAACGAGAAAATGCCAGACATTTTGAATATAAGGGTGCTATCACAAATTGATGATACTTGTATACATATGTATATTAGTATAATAATTCTTTTTTGTTTTCGAAAAATCTAAAGTCTTGTAGTTTCCCTTAGACCAATATTTCAACAGTGTTGAATCTTTTAATATCTTTTATTTGCATGCATGTAAATTATTGTATATTGGTTTATAATGTTTCCTTCGTTTTTACTACAATATTGATAAACTAGCGGATACTCACCTAGAGGCCTCTAGGGGAACTTGAGGAGGGTGGTTCGAATTCGATAGCCAATTTCTCTAAATTTTAGATTTAAATAGAAAAAGATTTTGTTTTGATTGGGGGATCGATTAGACAAACAGACATTCTGTTACTTTACTTTTAAAGATTTATCCAGATAATTCATCATATAACATTTTAATTTCTGTGTTTTTTAAGGATCTTGTTTTCAAAAAGTTTCTTTATATGTATAAAATTACCATGCTATAAAAACAATACATCAATATAATAATCTAAAGTAGAACGTACTTGGTTGACCTGTTATCTACAGAAGATCTCAACAATCTTAGGCGAACAGCAGTTGTGTTCTTTTCAGGGACGCTCTGAATTACACATTTTCTATTTTAAAGAAGTATCCCAGATGTAAATAGCGTTTTTTTTATGATGTCAGACGGGCAAACTAAAATCAATATTGCAATACATTGCAAAAGCTCCAAGATAAGAAGATTTACTTAATAAGATATTTTAGGATCTCATGCCATAAATATTATATTTTTTTCTTACCCTAATCAACACTTCTAAATAAATAAGAGTGCGTTTGGTTTAGCAAAATGATTTTTGCACATTGCTAATATGTAATTAGGAATTGTCAATGTGTCTGTTAGTCTAAGTGTACTTAATATCTCACTTATCAATAAAACACAAGTAAAAATGTCTACAGAAAAGATAATCGGTGCACTCAAAGTTCGCTTTTGAGCACTAATACCCCGCACTTGTTTTGATGTTTTGAAATAAATTGACAATAAGGGTGGGGGGGTTAGGGGTTAGAATCAGTGCTCAACCGGCCACTTGTAGGAAAGCACCCAACAATCTATTATGTGTTGAAAAATCACTAACTTTACCTACTGTTGTAGAAGTTTTACAATTAAATATGTCATGTATCAAAATTTTTACTACTTCATTCATTTTCTAAATTGGCATTCTTAGTTTTTTTTTGAAAAAAGTTTTAGTTGTTGATCTTATTATGGACCAAATTGATGGGGTTATTTGTATAATGATTTAATTTTGTTGGTTGAATGCCACACCTCTAGTTAGTATAAGACAGGTAACTCACTCTTTATAAGGAATAATTGAAGGTGTTAGACCCTTGTTAACACTTCTTCAAAGTTCGGGTTTTATATACATTTAAGTAGTTTGAAGAATGGTTCGCAAATATTTTTTTGGGCTCAGAAACTAACAATCTATAGTATGTCCATCCGTCATAGATTAAAAATATGAATAATGTCCCTATCCTTAAACTTTTTGTTGTTTGAACATTACATTTACTATATGGATCGTTATTTTTCTTGTATCGCCGTATAACCAAAACTACTTTTGAAAATTCAAATTGTTTTAAAAACTGTGTTTTGTGTGTGTGTATTCCTAGTTGCGTGAAGAGTGCGAAAATTTGTAAAATATTTGCATCATCATTAAAAAATAATAACAATATCCATAAGAAGCGAAGCTCATAAATAAAATTACCAAAATATTCAAATATATTAAAACCGCGGATGGGACTAAGTAAGTCATGACGTTGATTCTCGTTAGTTATTTTAAAATTCGACCGATTTTTATCTCATATACACCATTGTTATGGATTACATGATAATTGATCTTGGAAATCTTCACGATAATATCAGCTACTAATCTTTGAAAATAGCAGAGTAAATGTCCCAAAGAAAAAAAAACTAATTCACATTTATATTCTTGAACAGACGAAAAACCAGAGAAACAGATAGCCCTGGACCCTGGTTATTGTGCAACTTTGCTTTTAAAAATGATTATACCTTAAAATATTGTTAATCATATAGGGTAAGAAAAATACAGTAAATAACAAATACTGGTTGGTTCTAAAAACATAAAGTCAAAATCACTAACGGTAATCTATGAAAAAAATAATAATCATCTGCAATTTTTTGCAAACAAAATAGCGATAATTGTTTTGTAGTGATGATCACAAAATAATATTTAGGGAAGGGGATTTCTTCTTTTCCACTACGGTTCAGAATTTAATTTATTTCGGCTTACTTAATTACTTGTTACTTGGCTTGTTAATCTTCATTTTATACTGTTGTGGCGAGTTGAAGACGTAGGTACTGAAAATCTTGTTATCTTTTGCTACTTCAAATATTTTTTTTTAGTTTTAATCTAAAGCTAGCCACCGATGTTTTAAAATAGGCTATAAACCGAGAAAAAAACCGTGTTAGTATTCTCTATATTATAAATTAGATCTTTCTTCTCATTGAAGGGTTCATTAAAAAAGACAAATACTAAGCTTTATTAAAGAGAAGATTTTCCGATTTTCCATTATATTAGGATTTTTGGTTATGACCCAAAGTTTTATAAACATGCTCTCTCACACGATGACCTAAAACTTCAATTGAATCCTAATTTGTTAGTTTAGAATAACAATGCTCTAATTTTTCAACTAAAGTTAAATCTAAAGAAGGTATAATTCATCATCAATTCTTTTAACCCTCAACAAGATAATCAGTACATTATCAAAATATTCACACAACCTTAAATATTAAAATGGTAAATTGAACGAACAAGGATAACAACATCGTAATAATAGTTCAACTAAAAAATCAATTAATTACACAAGGGAAATCTAGAGTGAATTAGTATTTGATTACAAATACTAGTATAGAACAGTGAAGCCTATATATCAATTATAGATTCTCTCTTTGGACAATATTTTATCCATCCTTAGCAAAACTTAAAAACGCAAGACATGAGTTCATCTGATATTATTGTTTATGACAAATCAATCTACAATAAATAAATTTATATGTTGCTTTGCCACTTTGGCAATATTGGCAATTCAAAAGTCAACACTAAATATGCTTATTAGTTAATATGTCATAGATAATTGAGAAAAAAAACACTGCTTTTAGATAATAAATTATCATTTTGATTTATTAGAGTGATTATTTTACTAGAACGAGTTTTAATTTAAATAGCTAAAGTTTCTCAATCTCTACTTCACATAAAAGTTAGGTTTACATACAATGTGGATTATAGGGCCTACATGCATACTTGTATGTCAGATAGGTATACCTATTTTATCGTTATCTAATCTATATGTTCCCATAGCTAACATGAAATATGTTGGATTGTAACAAAACCCTTCTTTCTAAAACCAAATATAAATAAAAATTGATTCATTTTGGCTTCCGATTCTAGAAATGGTTTTGCTATACTTTGGTGGCTTAATGGCGTTCTCACACATTTGCAAAAATAAATATTATTGAGGGAATTCGTAAATATTTCAAAAAGTTATAGGTTATTAAAATTTCAATTAGCCATATCTGCAAAAAATTACAGTTTTAAAATATTTAAATACAATTTAATGTTGTATTTTTAATTTAAATTGAAATCTTTTGGCAATATTGTAAAAAAATGTGTTTTGTTTTTATAACTGAAAAAAGTATTTTTGTTGGAGTAAATGAACATTAGCTCAATATATTTATATTATATAGTAGGGTTGGGATTTATTTTCTTTTAATGGACACTTCATATAACATCAGAGTTTTTTATGATTATTAAATATCTAGGCTATAATAAGTCTAAATAAATATTTTTTTCTCCAATAAACGCCATGATAAGTTAGCAAAGACAACTTTTATTAGATAAATATTTATTTCAACATGAGTATACAAAAATATTAAGAAACGTTTACATAATTTCATGCATTGTTTTTTAGGATGGCTGTTCTATAAACTGATTTTAATCCTATTAAATAAGCATATTTTTTTTAAACGCTTGGATTATTCAATGATTGATTTAATATCAGATTAATTAGGAATGGAATCGAAATAAAAATCCGCCACATGCCTAGAATGCAACTGGCGGGCCTAAATGTTTATTTGAAACAATTATGGTTGCCTCAATTCTTAAATTGATCTGTACATGAATTTATTTTATTGTTGGCAAGCTAGGGCAACATTCATAATAAATTCTAACTGAATATTATTATATTTTTAGCTGCTCTTCAAGTCACTTACGTCGTCGGTTTTCTTCCTGTCTATTATATTTTATCATCATAACCTCGAACCTATCCAAAATAAATGTATCTTTTTTTGTAACGGATTTTAAAAATCTGAAAATATATTTGTCTTAAAATTGAAATAAATATAACTAAAGTTTTGTGATCTAAGGATAAAATAACATATTGTTAAGTGTTATTACTGCGCTTCTTATAAACATAAATGTAAGATTTTGCTCATATGAATAAACTTATGAAATAGAATAGCTTCGATACTATTTGAAAAAAATCGTCCTAGATCAATACTTTTTGCACATCTGCAAAATAACGTTATAAAATATTATATTGGGATTAATATTTTCCGTATAGATCCGATAATTCAGTTTATCCAAAATAAAGGTTTTTTTATATAAAAATAAATAAAGCACTTTTTAGCCTTTTTTCCAACATTTTCATAGCAGAAGCAAAAAGTGATGATTTGCATATGTTTGCTTGCTTGTATGCTAATTTTATACAAAAATAGTGAAATCTGACTAACAATGCAGTTTTTACCCTCACAATGAGTTAATATTTTCTTATTCAACAATAAAATATGACATTGCAATATAACTTGTATTGTGAAATTTAAAAACTTGAGGCTACAGACAAGGCCAATAAAATAAAATAAGGAAAGTTACAACTGCGGATGGTAGCCCAATTTTCCGTTTCTAGTAAGCCAACAATTGTAGCTTGCTGCCAGAGGGAACTGTTTAGGAGCCACCGACTGATTTAACTTTTGAACAGATCAGAAGGGCGGACGAACAAAGCTTGGCCAAGAGAAGCTGCACGACATAAAATATTTTGTAGGCTAGGACTGCTTTTTAATAGTTTTGTAAAATTATGGCATAATTGTTAAGTAAGTGAAACCATGACAAGGATGACAACATATATCAAATCGAATCTAAAAAACTATAAAATAAGAGGACACTTCATTAAAAAATTTGGTGCCTTAAAGACTATACAATTAACGGCGTGTTTTAAATGGACCCTTTCAATAGTAATAACGCTTTCTATATATTCCTATATAGAAAGATTCTAAGAAGCCAAAAAAAAATTTTTTGTGGAGTGCTTAAAACAGACACAAACTAAATTAAGAGGGCTTCGCTATTATTAACCAGGAAATGCAGGCCAAAATATGAGAATACTTTTACTTTCTTTCTTAACCAGTATATACAACCGCACAACACATTCGCACACACAAACACACTCAGTCAAAGGATCGACAACTGCTGAATTGTCTGCTTTAAAAATGTAGTTGTTCATACACGTCAATTTGTGGGGGAGAGGGAGAGGGGTTTTAATCCCCGCAAACTTTTAAACCTCTAATTTTACCCCTAAGAATAAGAAAAAGTTTAGACTTTTCTATCGCGTGTCTACTTTTCATCGGTTATAGTCCGTCCGTCATACGGGCTGATGATGAAACGTAATTTTTTAAAAAGGGTAAAGTAATTAACTTGATTGACGCGTCTATCTGACCTGGCTATAAAGTAGTGCACCACACATAATAAATACATACACTCATCATTATAACCATAATTCATATTCAGGGTAAATTAGGAAAAATAAAAATCTTATGTATCAAGATATTCATGGCAAAAATCACCATAGTCTGTTCATTAGATATAGTCTTTCTGCAATAGTCTCCACGTAGTCATTAATTTGTTTAAAATAAATATTGGGT
The DNA here is from genome assembly GCA_900241095.1 of Acartia tonsa. NCBI lineage: Eukaryota > Metazoa > Arthropoda > Copepoda > Calanoida > Acartiidae > Acartia > Acartia tonsa. The sequence goes on from LS055242.1 coordinate 12,626, forward strand.
CCTTTCTAGTTGTGTGGATATGTTCTAACTGGAATTTGTCCCTGTGTTTGTTAGCCTGTCGCTTTGTCTATCGTAGTCTCATTAGTCAATAACTTTTTCTATTAACAGAACATATCCTAAGAATATCCTTAGTTCTTCTATATTACAATTTACTGTTTTTTTATTTTACTTTCTTAATTCTAACTGCTGATTGAAACAGAATCGATTTTACCTACAATCAATTTTAAAAAGTATCTATTTTGTCCGAAAGTATAACAAGAGTATTTTTATGAGACCACATTTTCCTTAGATTCTCTATTCACGAAAGCGTGCAAAAGTAAAAACTGTGCGGTAACATTTTGTTCCGTGTGATGAGTTTTTAAGTGTGGAATAAATATTTAACACAAAAATATCTTATTTTAAGCACAGCTTTTCTTCATTCAGTGAAAATAATATCGAAGTCTACTTGTAATTTAAAGTAAACAAAATAACACCAAAAGAAAAAGCATAATAATGAAATTCTCCCAGAGAATAATATAAGTGGAAAGTAAGTTGTCCGAGGTTGAAGCAGCTTATAGTACCTAATAAAAAATGACACCATACACTACAAATGACCAAGGGAAGGTTGGTATACATTTTACCATTGGCCAATTACAATGTATACTGGCCTATCATTAGTTATTTGTATGTTGCTTCTCAGATGTTTTTTTTTCTTTGTAAAGGTCAAATTGAAAATTTTCTTTATGAATTTTGTACGAGATATGAGAAATCCAAATTATAACAAGAATGTAATTAGCAAAACAATGAGAAACAAAAAAATAATAAGGAGGAATATTTTATCTGAAAAAAATTGCTTCTCCAACTTTATTTCAAATTGAATACGGAGGCGAGATGTATATTGGAGAATATAAAGGTAATAAGTTTAAATCTTGACTCAAGCATCATCATATATTTAAAGGGATGATTTATGCTGCCATATCTGGTGAATGATTATTATCAAAATTGCGTAAAGGCTTAACTTATCTTATCTTAAAAGTCATTTCAATGCACAATAATACCTTATAGAAGCTGTTTTCATAAGAGAAGTTGGATACAGAAATTTGTTTCTTTAGAAGAAATATCCCTCCCTGTGTGAAGATTGTATAACTAGACAAGACAGTGCAAAATGACATTAGTAATAAACAAACAATAATTACATCATCCATAACAGCGAAACAATATAGTCGAAGAGATTACAAAAAAAGAATAACTGCTAGCAATTTTGATATCTAATAATTAATACATTACAATATAATTTGAAGTTAGCATATTTAATACAAATGTAATGTTTAATAGAATAATAACCTCTGGATAAATAGATAAGGACAATTCTAAAAGCTCCAAAATTTCCTGTCCAAGACAGACTTGCCTATCCTCAAAGCAGAAAAAACTTCGCTTTAAAAAATTCTCATAATTAGAGAAAATTTGCAATTTTTTTCTATGCTTAATATCTAATTAATCCGTTTCTTTTTTTTTCTCCTTAGTGTATAAACAAAAATACAGCGTTTTTTTTTTAATTTCTTTAATTAATTATATCTATACTATTCTTGTCAAAAGCTATCTATGAAAAGTTTCTTTGTCTGTTTATATGCCAAATCAAATAACTTACCTAAAATTACATTTAATTTTTGTGACTTTTTAAAACAAAAATATTTTATATCAAATTAATTTTAAAAAGTTATAATTATTTTTGTATAAAAAGTAGCTTTTGTTGACACATTGTAAAGAAATCCACATATGATGTGAGAAACCCCACTGGAGGCCAAAGTGGTCATGGGGATACCCTGCTAAATATTAAGTGTTCTGTTGAAATAAAATTACAATGATTTTTATTATATTTGGCTGAAATCATTTAATACTTTGTCTCAAATATTGATGATTGGGTAAAACAGCACTCAGCGGCTGCAGACTCAGCTGCGTGGTTTACAGAAGCTTACCCCAGCCCCACGGCTGAAATACCCATAAAGCAGCATAGACAAAACTGAAAAAACTAAAGCAAATAACCGCACGGATTTGGGAAAGTTTGGCTGCTTGTAGGAAGCATCAGCCGTCCTCATCTGCAGCTACCTTCAGCCACTCAAAACATCAGATACCCTCAGCCATCAAACTATAATTCAGCCACCATCAGCAACAGTCAGCACTAGTCACCTTCAGCCTTAGCCGCATTGAGCCGCACCTGCAACTTTGCATTCAGCTAGAGCCACCCTCAGCACCACCTCAAAATATGAAACCGTAAATATTACAATCCACATTAACTGAGTAACACCATTAGTATATTAGCAGCATTTACGGCTAACCAGGGTGCCAGGGTTGCAGGCAGATTATAACCTTTCCTGCTGCGACACAAAATACAGTTGGTCACTGTTGTGGCTCCATATATTTGTTTTTTCTTTACACAATAACATTTGTATGTCTATACAATTTCAGGGATACAGGGATAGGAAATTTGAACTGTCCTCTGAAATCTGAATTTTAGTTTTTGATAGTTTTGAATAGTTGATTTAGAGGAAGGATTATTCATCTGCTATTACCTATCTTCTCCTCCCTGACTTAAAGAAATTAGCCAATGCTTATGCAGTGCAATAAAATAAATATCTATAATGCAATGTTGGTCGAAAACAAATATAGATTCTGCTCTTTTTTTACTAGTTATAAAATTGTAACTATACAAAAAAGAACATATATAGAACTATATATTTTTGTTTATCATATTGTCACTTGCCACTTATATTTGATAAATAACCTCAAAACTGTAATTACCTTAGCTTGCTCTAATGTAACAAGTACAATCATACCAATGTCTGGCACAGCAGTAAAAAAAAGTAAAAATGTCAGCTATTTATAGTGTAAATACACACCTAGCATCTAGGGACTCTGTATTCAAAAGGCAGCAAGGGGACTAAAAGCATCCCAGGACTAATGTAAAGATTCTCTAAAAAGTAAAACTAAATTAGCTTAATATATATTAAAGTCTTAAGCTTCAGACATAAAAAAACTTACTTCTTTATATAACAAAATTATGAAAACGATCAAGATGCCTAGTAAGCAGCAAATATTTTTTATTTGAAGCACATATATTCTGGCTCTATATTCTCAGGTATTATCATTAAAATAGATATAATTTTTCAAATATTATTGGATACACGACACACGTAGTAGTAGAGCAGACTCTGATTAAAGAAAAGCAACATTATAATAAACAAACAAGAAGAATAAGGTAAGATTAACAGTTTGAAGAAAACTGTAGAAAATTAGTTATAATTATTGCAACTTGCTGATTTCAAACAACACATTTCATATCACTGAGCACTAAATATTGTACTTATTATCCAAGACATGGATATCTCTGATACAAACAAGAATGGTGTATGATTGATAAGATCTTTCTAACTGCTAGTCTGATTGAGTTTTGTGTTTCAGTAAATTTATCTTAGACATCCTTTTTCCTAAAGTGTTTGTATGTATTTTAATTTATGTAATTTTTGAACAACAAGGAGGATAGTTTTGAATTTTATTCAATAGAAAAGCAAGTACCTTTTTGTCAAAGGTTATTTTATTTTCTAAGTAATGTAGGGACAAAACTGATCTACAGAAGAACCATTATGCCAACTAAAAGACTGGAAGTATTTTGATCATTGTTTTTCATTATTTAAATCCATATCTATGTAACATCAGGGTTCCATAAGAAAAATATGAAATTATCCCCAGCATTTACAAAATTACAAATTATAGCAAGGCCAAGGTTTTATTAGTTTTATTACATGTATTGTTAATTGCGAAGCTTTTCTGTATCGATAGTCTATACACTAAATATTGATCTTCATATAAAGCATACGGATTTATTTAGCAATGTGGTAGGTCTTTGAGAGTAGCAGCCCAATAATTATAATCAGAAAGTTTGTACTTTAATATTCATGAATTATACAATTATTAAACGTTTTTCATAGTCTTATATCTACTCTTTAAAATTTTTAAAAGTGGAGCATTTTTTTACTTAGGTTCTGTCTGTATATAACGGATAGCTCTCATTTTAAATTTGGGGATGGAATAATTGTCTTATTGATTTCAATCTTTGCATGATGATTCCTGTAACAAATAAGTACGATTTAAAAATCGTTTTAACTCTATAATCGTTACCAGAAAGTCAGTTTAAAACATGCTGATTTTTTTTATAGCAATTTACAGATAATTTTCCTAGATTAATTGCTATAACGACTAGGAATATACTAAGAACGTAACATCTCTATAATAAAGTTCTAAAAATGTAAGGATTTCCTTGATCAGTATCCCGTATTACACAATTTTGCAACAAACTTATTTATTTACAAAGTTTTTGGATAATAAATTTGTATTCCTCTTATCAATATTTATACAAGGTTTATAGAGGATTCTAAGTTGTATAAATTTACCATAACAACTATAAGTTACGCCGTGTGTCTAAAAAATGCGGCGGAAAATTTTATAAATTGATTTTCGTTGGGTTTTGGGCATGTACCAAACCTTAAATAATTGAATAATAATTTTTATATCCAATTTATGTTTATTAGATTTATTTCTATCTGCTGCTACCATAATAAAGAAAGTATACAGTTATACTGTAATAGTAAAATATTACATATAAGGAGGAGGCATACAAATAATATATTTAACTTAAATTGATTGTAAAATTTTCATTATCGCTTTTATCAAATCTTATATCAGTATTTAAGAAATAGATTGTTCTCTAGTTTTAGAAATAAAATAAATCAGTGGTCGGCAGCCACAAATCCGGCCGCGCAAATGCGGCTGAGTTTGGCTAAGGGTGATGTTGAGAGTTGCAGAAGAAGACCGCCCAATTTTCTCGAATCTGAACGGTTCAATGCTAAACTGCGAGAATGAATGCGGCTGCGGCTACACCTTTTGACTTAGAATTTGGTGGCTGTGGCTATATATTTATACTATTGGGATGGATGGAGTGTTCATCTACTATGGAACTATCTCTAACTCTAGTCTTTTTTCTTTTCAGCGACACGAGGAAAATTCTTTTTTGCTGTAAAACTTTAAATCAAATATGCCATAAGACAAACAAAACACATCATATAGTATGAGATAGTTGCAGGGATCTAAGAGGACTGTAGTAAATTCTATAATTGTAGCAATTGTAATAAATTGTCAGAAAATATCATTTAAAATTAAATATTGTATCATTTTGCTAAAATAATGGAAGGGTGGAAATGGGAAACTTTTATTAAATTATTGCCTATTAAAACAATTTCATGAGATTATTTAGGTTAAAGGTATTTTATTATATTTGATAATTGTTGTAGCACATCTATCACATAACTAGGGTTTATCCAGCCGTAATTTTTCAGAATTAGACAGCCGTAAATTTAGATATATTGGAGCATTTTAAAATACATTCATAAACAAATGTTTTTGATGCAGAATAAAGATTGACAAGTAGCTAAAATGCTGAAGAGACAAAATCAAAATAATTTTGCATAGACACAATTTGTTATTTTCTTTTCTTTTCTTTTGTTCTGTAAACGTTTAAATTCTATTGTGGGCTTTTTAGGGTCACTTACTGAAATAAAGAAACTGACCTAGAACTCTAAATTTGGCTGTGTAGTTATTGTTATATACACATGATTAATCAAGGTATTTGTAAAGACGGTCCCTCCTCTTTCAAGTTCATTCATAACTGACAAACTGACATATTGTCTGGATCGTCGATTCTTTTTAGTATTTTTTTATAGCAAAGCTATTCTATAGTTTATAAAATTGATTGTTTATATATAATCAGTGGGGTGCACATGGTTTTGC
>LS055243.1:0-18439 GCA_900241095.1 Acartia tonsa
CAACGTAGCTTCTATACTACAAATAGCATGAATATGATACATATATTTCCAAAAACTAGAGTTTATGACAATTCTAACGGTATGTGTAACATTTTTCTACTATTAACACAAGCCGCACAATTTGATTTTTAAAAATGTACGCATTTTTGCATACTCTTTAAATTGGTCATGATCCAAAAATCTTCCAAAAATAGGTACTTTTGAAAAACCGGTTTTTACGGCATAATTTGTTGAAAATCGCTAAATATTTTTTTCTTATACAAAACTCCCCAACCCAATGAAGAAATTTAGATATAGATTATTAATTTCTGTCAATGGCAAGTGGGTTATATTAAGCAATACCTTTGTTCCATTAAAAAAAAGCACCCTGTATAATAGAGGTACTAGGACACTAGATGGTCAATCAGACACAATAATCTGTCCAACTTGAAAAGGAATTTTTTAGCAGACTAAGATTTTTCTAAATATTTATTCACATAGTTTTCTATTACTTAATAAAAAAAATCGGAAAAATGATTTTTCAAGCATAGCATTCCCTTAGAAATTCAACTATTTAAACCTGACTTTAGTATAGATGAAATTATAATTCCATTTCGAACAAAAAATGTGTAGGTACTCTTTCTAACCAATAATGTGATCGGATTATTCTTACACTGTAATACTGTTGGTCTAATTTAGGGATTGTTTATCTAATTTCTATATTTATTGGATGAATGTCTTCTAAAAAAATTTAAAATTCTTTAAAATTTCCGTATTTGTACTTATCGCAGGTTCCATATGTATTAGAAATGGGTCTACAAAATTGTAAATTTTAGTTGTGTACCTAATTATTGCAGGTTCCATATGTATTACAAATGGGGCTACAAAATACCTGGTTTTCCAAATGACAAGGTAAATTATATTTTTAATTTCTGATAGTGAAAAATGGACTAAGAAGTAAGGGAGGGGGGGAATTTTGACACATTTGCGTAAACAGTGAGTATAGGCTTTATCTTTGGACTGAGAGAATAGGTTATTAGGGATAAAATCATTCTTATATGATGGATTTTCCAAAGTTTAAAGATTTTTTGGATAGGCCTTCAAGTTCAGGAGCTGCAGGCCTCCAGGTCCTCTCTGTACAGGTAAAAATAAAAAAAATCTTTTTGAAGAGTTAGAAGTCAACTTATGATACAAAATATGCATTTTTTTCTTCAAATATGTGAATAACATTCAAAAATATGTATATTTTGTTTCATAGGTTGACTTCTAACACTTCAAAAAAAAAAATTTATTTTTTATTTTTACCTGTACAGAGAGGACCTGGAGGCCTGCAGCTCCTGAACTTGAAGGCCTATCCAAAAATTTTTAAAACTTGGAAAATTCATCATATAAGAATGATTTTATCCTTAAAAACCTATCCTCTCAGTCCAAAGATAAAGCCTATACTCACTGTTTACGCAAATGTGTCAAAACTCCCCACCCCCCCTTAGTTACAGAGTAGATTTAGAAGAAAAAAACTTGAACTCAATATAATGTTATAAATCATATTCCCCCCGGTAAATCCAATTTCTATGCGTAATGGACAGACATACGGTGGAAGTGAGTTGTACTACTGGAAAACGATTTACAGGATTCACAATAATTGTATCTTCTTACCTCAGGGATGGAGAGCTTGTTATAGAGCAACCAAGTCTTCCTGTCTTATGTTTGATTTGTCCTACTTCAATACCATTCAACTTCAGGTATATAGTTCAGGGAGGGAGAGTACATTAAGCTGTAAGTTATTCTTGCACCCAAAGATTTGTAAGTACCCTTTCTTATTTAAAAAAAAATTAAGGATACCTACCTACTTTTTTTAATTGTCCAAAATTTTCAACAAATAACTGTAGCTAGGACAATTTTATGGTTTTTAATCGTAAACAACCTGATCAACCCTTTACAATTATAAAATAACATGCTATGGAGCCCCTAAAATGTTGGAGATTATCCCTACTTATCAGATTAGGCCCCAAAAAAAATTGTGGTCCTGTCTGTTTAAAACTAAGCTAGTTAGCAAAAATTTCCTTTTATTTAATTTCATTTACAGAGACAAAAAACAAGCAAAGGTTATATCTGTCCCTGCTACTTTAATTAAACTTTAATGGTTTGTTTACAAATATTTTTACTTGCAGGGTCCCAAACATGTGATAACAAATGAATTATCCTTACTAACCCGGCCAGAAACTGGGCAAGTCTTCAATACAGCAGAATCATACCTGGAACAGACTGCATTGGTCTACCTGCCAAAGGCTGATGACAGCTCTGATGCTCTGGCTGCTGAGGTTTCTTACATTTGGTTGCCAGATGAACAAAATTCAGGTCAGCATTTGTATTTATGAAATATTAGTAGGTAGGTACGCTCCTAAAAACACCTAAGAGAATTTTAAAGACTGGAGTGGTCGACCCATTACTTTAGTTCTAACAGTAAAAGTAAAAACTAATTTTTTTTTCTTTTTGGAGGGAAATATTTCTCTATGGATGGTGGAGGTTCCCTAAGTATACCTAAAGGATTAAAAAAGCTTCACTGTAAGAAGCATACCAGTCCATCGGTTACCAAGACATTTTATTACAGACAGACAAATAATCTTACATTATAAGGATTTTATTTATAAATAGATTTAATTTTTCTAGGTTCTACAAATGCAAGAATATGGATTTCTAGTCACCCTGGTTTTATCAAAGATTTGTGGAAAACTTTAGATGTGGCTTTTGGTTTAAATCTCAGTCAGGAATGTATAAAGTTTGAGTACTTCCACCTATATATATAATACTTGACTACCGGAAGCCTTCTCTCCTGCCTTATGTTTTCTTTTTTCCAGCTGATTCAACGGCTCTAACCTTACGAGGTATTTTCCATCTACAGGGTACTATTCATAGAAGGCTCATCTAAACTTTACTTTACCCAACATAACATAACCTAAAATAAGAATAAAAAAAAGGAAAAGAATATGTTTTCAATCTAATAACTTAACTTTATATAACATAATAGAAATTTGAAAATGAAGAAAAATATTCTACTGAAAGCAGCACTGAAAATCAACCCCCAAAGAAGAAACAAAAAACTGATGAAGTATCACCAAGCGTTGAAGCAAGCCAAGAAAAGTCAGAAAAGCCTCTAAATGATAAAACCAACAAAGAAAAAACTGTGAAAGAACCAGAGAAAGAAAAGCTGGCGCCTCGCAATATTCCTCATGACAGAACCCCCAAATACAAGGGTAAAGAGGGTGTAACCATTACAGATCTCCAGGGTGTTATTAACCGTTTTAGGCTTGTAGGTCCCAAAAGGTTTGAAATTATGAAAACTACATGTGTTCCAGCTACAGTAAAGCCAAAAGAGGATGCAAATCCAGCAGTAGGAAAAGCTGGCCTGCAATGGTGGAAAAAATACTTTGGTGACAGGGAGAAAGAAAGAGAAAATGAGGAGCTTATTAAAGTTTTTGGGGAGAGTAAATCGGTGGACAGTTTAACTTGCCTTACAGTCAGGTAACCACTTTATTTAAAACGTATACGCCCTTAGAGTACTCTTGGGGCACTTGAGAGAATGAGGGGGGAAGGGGGGATGGAATTGATTTCCCAATTTGAGGGAGGGATTTTTTTCCCGGAGGCGTTTTTTCTTCCTTTAAAATAGTTATAAACCTTCCCTGGACACATAAAAAGCTTCACTGCAAATAAGAACCATATCGGTCCAGTGGTTATTGAGTTTGTAATCTACAGACAGACAGCCATCCTGTTACTTTTACATAATGATTTTATTTTTAGAGATCCAAGAATTTTGTTACCTATCAAGAAATATGTAAAGCCTGTAGAAAACAAAGATACAAAGAGCTCAGAAAAATCTAAAATTGCAAAGAGTACATATTCTGTAAATAAAAGCGAAAGTTCAGCATTACAAAGAACAAAGTTGTCTCCTTTATTTTTTTACTCAAAAATTCGAGATTCAGGTATTGTAATATTATATCATTTTATTTGATAATGCAAGGTAAAATTTCTGTTAGTCAGCTTATTTATCGTGAAGCATGATTTTTTTTTCTTCTATTGAATTGAAAATGGGGGGTAGTCGACTTTCCTCCTCCCCCCTCCACCCCTACGTGCCCCTAGAGGCGTGCTAGCTAGTCCTTCTAAAATATAAAGTATTAAGTTTATTTTTGTCTGAAGATAAAGATCTCGAAAACTGCTTGTCCGAATTGATTGTACTTTTCAGGGAAGCATCAAAAATGTCTTTTGGGGGTTTTAGACTTTTTTCCTGACCTCCTTAGCCCACCCCCCTAGAGGGTAGGGGCGAAGCATCTAATTTAGTAAAAAATTAAAACTAATCTCGTCCTTAAACTAAGAAACATCTTTATAGGGTATTCTGTCAATCAGTGTATTGTTTAGTGTATGTCTGTTAATTCGTGACTCCTTTTTTTCTGTAATCCAATTTTTCTTTCTCCCTCTCTTTTTTTTCCTCTTGTGAACTGTACCCCTACTAACAATCGTATCCTCGTTATTTACAATGTTATATTATATTATTATTTATCCATATCCATAATTTTAGTGACATTATCCAAAGCCACAAATTGTGTGATAAACAAGAGAAGAGGAAACCTTGGCATCTCTGGTGTTACAATTCCTATTGGTAGGTTTTTCATTTTTAAAGATTTTTTTTTAAAAGTCATTATTTGGTATAGTTTTTACGTTTTTCACCAATTCAAAAAATAAGGATTCATTGATATCTTTTATGGCACTTTGGACCTTCAAAACTATGGTCTCCATGAAATTTATTTGTTCTCTTGGACTGACGATACTAGGCGATATCACTGAATTTTGTAGCACTAAAATAAAGGATTAAGTAAACTTTAAAAACTCATTCGCATGATGTTCTACTTTTGTCGGATAAATCATATACAAATGTTACATAGTTTTAATCACTGCAAAAACATGTTTTAAATTGGTAATTTTACATTTTTTGTCATGAATGTTAGTACCAACTCATGTTTTTCTAAAATCAGCAAAAAATGAAAAATACAAAAAAATGCCAATTTTTAGATGATCTAGAATCTCGAGTACCTGTTTTATTATCTCCACAGAATAATATAGACTCATTAGATATTGTGGTACCTGCAGGTAACAATATTATTATTATCTTAGTTTTATATGTTTTTATACTTTTTAAGTAGCGAGGCTACTCTATAATTAACTCTCCGTCAGTCTGTAACGCTATGGTAGAAATTTTTAGGCTGTTTTATATGATTGCTTTTACCATACGCATTTAGTATTGAACAGATGAAAACAGAAGGGTTGGGCCGGATATCCGGTTTGGCCGGTTATCCGGCCATTTTTAATATTCGGCCGGATACCGAATATTAAAACTATCTATTTTATTTGTTGTAAATTCTAATTCTCGTTTTAGGTTGGGCCATGCCATTTTGGATGTGCCTAGTTTACAATGGCTGTAGAGTCGGGGGAGAAAAAGAATTTGATCATCTACAGTTAGAACAAAGTAGACCTCCTTTGATGTATAGGTAAGCCATTATAGTTATTTTTTAGCCATGATGAATGATGATTCCTGTAACAGTTGGGTACAATTTAGAAAAAAAATCATTACTGGGAATTTTTAGGATGAAAATATACCTTTCTAAATTTCATAATAAGCATTTCTGTATCTGACCTAAAGTAATTAGCAAACAAACGGAAGAATTATTTTCAACTTCTTTCATAAAGTGGGGGGGAATTATCAGTCATCAACAGGGTACAGGGTGTGAAAACGCCATCCATTTATTTTCATTACAGGTATCCAGATTCTCCATCTGGCGAGATAGAAGCTGAGACAAGGAAAGAGGATTTACAGAAGGATTATTTTGATCATCCTCCACTTCATAGGTATAGTTTTTGTGTAGTTTTATTAGGGAGGACAGGGCCATTAAACTGATTATTACACTAGTCCCCAAAATTTTATAATAACTTTTTTTATTCGTTAGCTTAACAACTGTAGAGACTTTTCTTGAATTCATAAAGTTGAATGTCCAAACGCTTCAACCCCTGATTGTTATCTACATATGGGGTAAATTTGTTTTTTCATCATTGGGGATGTACATAAATTCATTGGTCATTGTCTTATCCCCTTAGATTCCTGATTTTTTTTTGTGTATTTTCATCCGGGATGGAGGAACATTGAACTGTTAATTGGACCGGTCCCAAAAGTTCTCATTCGTTGACTTAAATTTGTTTAAAATTAGGGTTGTGAGGGGTTTATCAGTGCTTGACAGGCTCTGTGAAAGCACCAAATAGTGTTCTAAAAATCTTATACTTTGATTAAAATCCTCTTATTTTTACAGATGTAGTTATCCAATCCTTGGTATAGCCTCACCTTTCACAGCTCCATGGAAAATTTTAATCAAAGGTACCTGGAATTTTTCTCCTTCTGTAAAGTAACAGGATCTGTGTGTGTGTGTGTGTGTCTGTCTTTACTGAAGGATCTCGCTAATCGCTGATCCGATATGGTTCTCCTCTCCAATGTAGCTTCTCATACATCATGGAAAGGTTATAACTATTTTGGGGGAAGTTTTCCACCATCGTGTATTATACTGGTTCCCAAGGCACTAGAAGCGCGTTCTCTCATTTGTTAGCTTAAACATACTAGGGGTTTTTATCTTATCTTTTTTGGGTTGTACAAACCAGTAGAGTCTTAACTTTTCCATCAACAGTTCTACAGAAAAGATGATTTTGTTTTTGTAGGTTAGGGTTTAGCATCAAAGGGGAGGGGGAAGGGGGAAGTTTTGACACATTGCGTAAACGGTGAGTATAGGCTTTATCTTTGGACCGCAGCACCTGAACCTAGAGGTCTATCCAAAAAATCTTAAAATCTTAAAACTTGTAAAAATCAATAAATAAGATTATGATATTATCTCCAATAAATAATATGTCAAAACTAGCCCCCCATCCCCCCCATCAAATGTCTTATCCCTTAAATATAATATCTTAGATTGGGCAGCTGAGGATGCATTTATAAACAAGGCAAAGCCAGAAATTACCAGCATACAAGTCATGAGGGACACAAGGGTCATCAGCAGCCTGCAACAGCTGACTTCAAACAGCAAGGTTTGGTTGCCATAATTTAAATATTAAAAATGTTTAAAGGTCATGAACACATTCTCTCATTGACTGGTTCAGTTTATTAGTGTCCAAACTTTTCAATTTCATCCCAAGCATGACAATATCTAATTCAAATGAAGTCTTTGAAAAAGATATTTGGCTATTTTCATTCTTAAATCTGGCAACAAATTGCAGGTTATCAGCTCTTTGGTTATGAGCTCAGCTGATGAAAACTGTCTTGTACCTGTCAAATTGAAAATTGCATGTAGAGGTAATATTTATTTAAAATTGGTTGAAAAATTTGGACACCAACAAATCACAAATCAAGCACCCTACGAATAACAAAACTTTGGATACCAGTTAGATTTAAAGTCTGATATCCCTTTTTTCCCTGATATTCATAATATTTTTTAAATCCAGGTAGACTTGGAGCCAACAGCCTGATCTGTCTGCCCAGCAGGGCAGATCTGGAGGAGGTGATGGAGTCTGGACTCTGGGAAGGTCCTGTCGAGACTAATCAACAGGATGACATGGAGAAACAGAGAAAGGAGACAATTGAAACCCATAAGGTGCCTTTTTGTAATTTTTTTCTGCCAATTAACCTAAACTTTAAAAAGAAAATCTTATTTCAAGTTTTGGCAAATAAATAGGATCATTAAGTGTTTAGACAAAATATAGATTTTCTGCATTTAATTAACCAATTTCATAGGTATGGGTAAAACAATCCACTTTAGATTTTGATGAATATTTTAGGTTCAAAAGAAAAGATTGAAAAGAAAATGGAAGAAGCTTAAAGATAAACAGGTAGGTATACAAATAAATTGAAAATAAACCTTCACATATAGCCTGTATTATAGCTTATTAAGTCAACATTAATTTAATTTCTTAAAGTAAAGTAAATTGTAATACAGTACATGATATCTTTTAACATTAAATATTATCTTGAAAAAGATTTCAAAGAATTTCCTGTCGATTACAGACAATATTTGTGCAACTATCATCTTATTTTTTTACTAAACTGGTTTTAGGCTATTTTATTTTTAATAAATTCAGGCCCTCATGGATGGTTTTAAGCTGTTTTTGTGCTTTACCCTGCACTAGATAAGTCCGCAGCCTCTGAGTGAATATATATTTTATTAAGCAAATTTGAGTTTTTAAAAAAGAAATATTTATTTAGACACTCATGAAGTGCCAGTCAACAGCATTGGGAAAAGAACTAGACACTGAGAAACTAAATCACCTGGCTACCGGCATGGCCACCCTCAAACAAATGCGCAACACAGAGAACGCGGCATTTGCCGGGAAATCCGAGGATTTGTGGATTGGGGAGTTTAATACTGTTAGAAATTCCTGCAAAAGAGAGGTTATGGGATATGTTACAATTGGTAAGATTTAATTAGAATAGAGGGACACAATCCCATAAAACCAACTATTTAGAAAATAGTAGAAAGCTTAAAGGTAACTTACTTATAGGTTTCTATATAATTTGAAATTAATAGTAAATAGTAGATAAATGTTTTATACAATAATTTTCATTGTCATTTTATTGGACTTATTGGACCTATTTTATGTAGAGCATTTAATGTTAATAAATAGAAAAAAAATATTTTATTTTTCTAAAGGTCCTTAGAACGCAACCAATATGATTTTTCTTACCAAACCAGACCTAAAGTAATAAACAAATAAACAAACAAAAACCACCTCCTCAATTTGTCTTTAATTTATTTAAAATAAAGAAGGGGGGGGAGGTTATAAGTGGTCACCAGGGTTCTTAGTTAGCTATAGAATAGCTTAATTATTTTTAAAAAAAACTTTAATATTATTTTAAGGTGACATGTCCTACACAGAAGGCTGTTATGTCGGCCATGGATTTGTAACCATGAAGGGTGCCAGAAGCTGGTTGCAGCTGCTTGGATCCCTGGACACTGACAGCTGCAACAGCTCAGCTTCCAACCAGGCCAGAAATTTGGTCCTCACCAGAGAAACGTCCAGTCCCCAGTATAGATTTTCCTACCTGGAGTTTGTTTAAGTCAAATAAACTTACACTTACATTTGTGATATATTTTGAAGGCTGTTATGTTTTTGAATATTAGAAAATGAGAGGCGTGATTATTGTAGAGATCTCGTAATTCAAGTTAAAAGGGCACTTATCTCTAAACTTGGATGTTTTGAGAAATATAACGTTTTCCTAAAAACGTAAAAAATGTATGAATTTATATTAAGATATTTACTTAATTTGGGCTAAATATAGTTCATTACATTGTCTTTAATACTTTTATTTACGAGGTCTCTATTATAATCACCCCTCCCTTAGTTTATTTTTTATGTAATTTTTGTTATTTTTTTGCTAAATTTTCAGATTGAATTGTAATGAATTTATATGGAGACTATGATGAGAAACAGGATATGTCAGATGATTCTATTCTTCCAGATTCAAGACTGATTGAACTTGAATCCAGCTCTTTACAGGTGCAAAAATAAGTTGAATGATTAAATAATAGATTTATTTCCATAAATTGTCAGTAAAACTTAACAATCTTACAACTTCTGACAAATAAATCGACTATTTACAGCTGACTATTTTAATGATGAATTAAAAATAAGCTGCCCATATGTACCAAAATGTGTACACTTGTCACTTTCTAACTTAAATTGTTTTCGGATTGGTGCTAAAATGTGTCATTATTGGGCAACTGAGGGATTGATCATCTAAAACCAGGGGTAGCTATTCTAACCAACAATTCTACAAAAAAAAAAACCACGAAACCTAATCAAGTATCTATCTGGTGGTATAATTTGTCTTTTATTATGTGATTGTGTGAATACTCAATAATTTTTTTGTTCTTATATCCATCCTTAATTTTTCTCAAACCTGGAATTATAAAGGACCCGCGACTTTTAATGGACAGTGAGGGCCATCAGTTGGACGCAGAGGAGGCCAGAATGGTTCTGGAAAGAGGGGGGCTACTTGAGCTACCCAGAAGTTTACAGGATCCAAGGTAACAAATACTAGAGCTACCTAGTAGCTACTAGAGTTACCTGGTAGCTAATTGAGCCACCTAGGAGGTACTAGAGCTACTTTGGAGCTACTAGAGCTACCTAGGAGCTACCAAGTAGCTACTAGAGTTACCTGGTAGCTAATTGAGCCACCTAGGAGGTACTAGAGCTACTTTGGAGCTACTAAAGCTACCTAGGAGCTACTAGAGCTACCTAGTAGCTACTAGAGTTACCTAGTAGCTATTTGAGCCACCTAGGAGGTACTAGAGCTACTTTGGAGCTACTAGAACTACCTAGGAGCTACACAGAAGTTTGCAGGGCCCGAGGTAACTAGTACTCGGGTGTTTACATGACCCAACAAATTATGTATTAATAATGTGTAAAGAAAGAGGGAGATTAGATTGGACAATAAATTATAATGGTAATCAAAAAAATTTAGAAATAATTCGATAACTTTGTCTTACCCCTTAAGAACCCTGGTGAAATTCACGTAATAACTTCTTGACTAGTAAAGCAAACTCTCATATAAGTAGATAATTTGAAACAAATATTTTAATTTTGCAATCTAATTGAAAAAATATTTAAGGAATATATTTGTAATTCTATTTCTGTTTAGATTACTTGATGCTGCAGAAACATTGGTAAACCTTCGAGGTCCTGATCTTGGACCATCAAATAACCCTTTATTTGGAGGTTAGATCATTTGAATATATCTAAAGAAAAAAAAAGAAAAAATCATTTATGTGGAAGGGAGAAAAGTTGTAAATTGCATATTAGGGTCAATTTTAACTATCCAATTAGAAAAATTACAGTTGAATGCAGTGGCGTGCGGTAGGAAGGTGTAGAGTGATGTCAACACCCCCTGTGAAAGTAATATTGTTAAGGCCTTTCCACCCCTTAATGTATTCACCCCCCCCCCCTTCCTTCCTCCTCATTGGAGCTAGAAGATGTGTAAAACAGCCAACCTTCTCCGCCAATAACAAAAATAGAATGTTTTAGATTTATTTTTCATAAAGTTTGTTGTTGCTGCGCTACTTATATACTTAATTGGTCTTTTTTAGCCGTGACTAGTGCAGCTGCTTCATTGCCTGGTAGTTCTACCACTCTAACTGTTCTACAGAATTCAGATCCATTTGCCAGGTACCTACTAAAATAAATAGATATTATTTATCCCCTTTTTTAATTGCAAAGCTATTTGTAAAATTTGAAGATTAGTCACTAAATTCCTAGTATATGAAGTAGTACCTAAGGACTTTTTGTTTGTCCAATAAGATCGTGTAAAACACTTAACCGACTAAGTTATACATTATAGGAAAACACTTGCTAATAATTCATGGGATAGTTTTAGGCTATTTTAAGCAAAGGTTTTAGACTCCCTACAATACCCCCAACATCGAAAAAAAATTCCTAAGATTCCAGATGTGCAGCTTCTATACATTTATATTTAGAGATGAGAAGACTTCGTATCAGTTGTTAACAGAGATGCCTGCCATACCTCCCAACTTAATTCAGTTAGACTCTTCTAATTCAGGTAAATACTCACAAAGTTGTAACAGGAATCATCTTGCCAAGTTTTAAATTGATGGAACAATTCTAACATAAATATATTAACGATAATAGCTAGTAGTAAGGTACGGACGTAGAGACGTAGGGAAACTATGTTTTAAGACTTTTATTTTATAGATGTTTTTTTTATGTAAAAAAGACCAAAATCATACCTAATCTTATAAATGGACTTATAAGGACGTTCTGGTAATAATTATAGAGTATCTAACTACTCTTGTCGAAATTATACCTGTTACAATAATCACCATGTAAATGTTTTAAATTAATGGGACAGTTCTAAGTTTTAACATGCCCAATTAAACAATAAAAGCTATTTGTTACTGGCGGACTGATATTAAATATAGAAATGCTTCGCTTTTAAATATTTTATTTTAGTTTTGGTGATAATATCTACCAACAAAATTCCAATTTGTAACTTCTTTTTTTTACTAGGACTCCTGGAGGATCACTCTAGTATTTCTGTTTCCGGAGGAGGAAGTCTCAGCCATCCGGTCATCCTAACATCTGCTAGCCCAGGGACTAATACTTAAATATTTATTTATCTTTGTACGATGGTTAACAAAACAGAGCGGGATATTAGGATCAGTGATCGGAGTAATTTTGAAAAGAAGCCATTTGCGTTAATACGGGATAGTTGGGTATTTGTTATTCCCCTTTTATTTTGCATATTCTATATTATTTGTAATTACTATATGAAAATTAGAATAAAAACCAATTTAGATTTTAACTTTTTAAGTATTGGTCTTTTTAGGAGTCATAGTTGCCCCTTCACTACAAACTCCCCAATCCCATCATAGCATGGAGGGTGTGAGAACCACCCCAGCCCCAACAAGAGGAAGGGGTAGAGGTCGTGGAGGGGGCGGAGCAGGCGCCGGGGGAGGACCGTCCAAAAGAGGAAGGGGAAAGAAGGATACAATCGGGGGAAGTGGACGGGGAGCCGTCGGTGCAATGGGAGGTGGATTGGTGGGTGGGGCTGGGGGCATGGACGGAATGGGGGGAGGAGGTAGCACGATGACCGACGGTTGTGAGGACGAAGGAGCGGAGACCGGCGGCGAGCAGGCAGCTGCTGAAAAACCCGCGGAAATGCTAAGAGTTGGATCCCTGTTTATAAAATCCTCCATTTTTGATGATGTCCTAACCGAAAGAAAACTTGAGCTCTTCAATAATCCGAGTGTTATTGAGTTTCTCAAGAAAAATAGAATCTGTTCTTAGTTTTTAAAAATTGTATTTCTTTTTTTGTATCCCATATAATTCATTCAGTGTAAATAAAATAAAAAACTACCTAAGAAAATTTATTGTTAAAATATTGTTTCAGCAAGGTATCCTTTTATCATAATATCAAAAGCTATCTACTTCCAAAGTGAAAATCATTAGATACGCCAAATTTGATTTTAATCCAGCAGTTTTAAAAAATATGTATGCTATATTTATTGACTTTCTTAAAAGAGTAAATTTTATATTTGTTGTACCTATAGTTTATATTTGTAGGTGTACGTAATAGATTTGTTAACCATTTTTTATGACATTATGCTATGAATTTTTTTTTGATATTGTAGGTTTCAGAACAGTTAATTATAGCTTCGTATTATAGAAATCTTTCCGCGAATATTGAAATTAAAAATTAGGATAATAAAACTGTTAGGTATTAATTTTATGATTTTTATTTTAATATGCGTGAAAATTTTTTTTAATCCAATGCTATACATGATTTTTCAGTATTGCTGAGAACCGGTTCCTATCAAGCGGATTGGAAGCCATATTGGAAAATGATTTATAAAGACGTTATTAATCTTTTAGTTATTTTAAAAGGCATCACTTTTCATGAAATTTAATCCTGTTTTCTTTAACGTTCATGTATATATGTATTAACAAAAAAAATTTATACCTACCTAAATTTCAGACAAACAAAATGGCGGAATTTTCTTTCAACTCGAAATCCCGGTTAACTCTGAAAGAGTTTGAGATAGTGAACACTTCTGATTATAACATTGCTGGACATTATGGCGGGGGGAAACAGACGGAGACTAATTTTAAAGTAGAGATCATTAAAGAAGACGTAAGTTTTATTCCTTAATAGATCCAAAACCGATTCATTTCCGCTGGATTAAAACCGGTTTTTAGCCAGACTTTAACATTGCTGGACATTATGGCGGTGGAAAACAGGCAGAGGCTAATTATAAAGTAGAGATCATTAAAGTAGACGTAAGTGCTATTTCTTAATAGATCCGAATCCGATTCATTTCCGCTGGATTAAAACCGGTTTTAGCCAGATTTTAACATTGCTGGACATTATGGCGGGGGACAACAGGCAGAGGCTAATTATAAAGTACAGATCATTAAAGTAGACGTAAGTGCTATTCCTTAATAGATACGAATCCGATTAATTTCCGCTGGATTAAAACTGGTTGCTCCTGGCTATCGGTCCCCTTTGATATACAATACTGGAATTCAACAAATTTTTCTTTCAGTGTATGCGGAAAACTGTCTATATTACGATGCAACAAACAATTTTTACTGCTGGAATGGATTGTATTACTGGCTTATCTATAGCGCAGCTACTCTTTAACCAAAGTATTTCCGTCAGACTGTAAATTACGGGTAATCATGAAACACCCGCTCTAGCAAACTTGTTACTACCAGCCCGCTCTAGCAAGTGTTACACCAGTTATGGTTACACATGGAGGTAGGGGTCATTTGACTGTAAATTACCTACTGATACCATAAGTTTGACACGGTTTTAATACATGCCTCTTTTCGCTGGCTTAAAAGCTTTTCCACCAACAATTTAAATCTACAGATGGGGTAATTTTGTTTATCATCATTTGGAATTATCGTCCATTGTCTCATCCCCTGAAGATACCTGATATTTAGTCTTCATAGGTATAAAACTTAAGATATATCTCTATAGGAAAATGGAATGTTTCTTGAGTTCGACATGATCGGCTACGACCCTTCCATAGCGAATGCTGTACGGCGTATCCTGTTGTCAGATGTGCCTACCATGGCCATTGAGAAGGTCCATCTGTACCAGAATACTAGTGTTATGCAGGTAACCAAGGCAGAGAGAGAGAGAATTGACAATGGGCTGTTGATTAAACTACTCCCCAAAATTCAAATTCTTATTCGTTTGGCTTATTAACTTTTGGGACATAGTGAATTTTGATTGGTCGGTTTATTAAGTGTTTAAACGTTTCAACCACGTATTCTAATCTACAAAAGAGGTAATTTTGAGTATCATAATTGGGGATGTACATCAATTTATCGGCCATTGTCTTATCCCTTTAGATCCCTGTAATCAAGTACATTTGTAAAATGTAGCTTATTTACGTCCATAATAGTGTCGTTTTGAAAATGGAGAGTTGGCGGTTAAAATTGTTACCAAAAAAATTATAAATAGTTATTCTTCTGTACAAAAGTTTTCTGTTCTTATCTATATGTAGTTATTTTGTGGATGCGCCCTTAAGGTATCTAAGGTAATTCGAAGAGAGAGGGGACTGAAAAATTGTTTTAAATCAGCCCGATTCTTTTTTTTCTTCTATAATTCAAAGAGGGAATGGAACAGAAATATTACCTAAAACCTTTTCAAGACTGAAATATAAACATAATTCCAATGACCTTTATAAAGTACTCCATAGGTTCAGTCAGCAGTTAATAGTTCTTAAATGACAAACAAATCAAAAACTTTATATAGAAGGATGGTATACTTATAGAAAAGCAGTGTTCATAACTTATTATGACACGATGGAAAGACGGAAGGACAAAAAACCATTGATATAGCGAAGCTTAACTGCTATTAAACGAAGGTGCACTTTGACGAACAAACATACAGTAAGGCTTACTAACAAGGATGACAACATCCATAAAAGCAAAGTTCAACAAATCAGACAATAGTTCAATGTTAATCATTAAATTGCATCATTTCAAAAAAAAAAAAATAGAAATCATCATTTTTAAAACCAAGTTAATTTTATAAGTGTTTCAACAACTTGTTTGATATGAAAGTACAGACCTTTTGGTAAAAATAATAGAATAGCTATGCTATAAGGTCTACATAATTAATTGTTAAAATAATATTAATGCAAGGTTTTAAATCGTTAGAACGATTATAACACTACTAATAAACAATCAGAATTAAGCATTACGGACGGACAGACGTAACGTTCCTTTATGCAGAAAATCTTCGTTGTTAACAAACAGAAAGTATGCATAGTGTAAAAACAGAGTACATATTTCTAAATTTATACAAGGATATCAGAACATAGGAAGGGAGTTCAACATTCTAGGGTGGTCATACGTTTCAACCAAAAGTTTACATAGCAAAACCACATTAAGAAAACATTTTTTTCTTTTATAAAATGGTTTGTCTGTCTGACAGTCAATATATGATTAAAAATACAGTGTTTGTTTATGCAATCTCGGCAGTATCTGCACAGTCATGACTCTTTAAGATTCCTTTAGTCTAGTCTGTATGTATAGTATTCAAGTAGTATTGACTACAGTATTTACGTAGTCTAGCTTATTTAATATGTAAACAGTCTAAAAGTTTAAAAGCAAAAAAATTTATTTCTGAAAAAAATATTTTGACTTTTTTTTCTATTTGTGAAAATCAGCTGTTTTTGAAAATAACCTTAACTTTGAGTATAAAGTTATTTAAATGTACTTCATGTTTTGTGTATAATTGTGTGTCTAAGTGTATGTGTGTGTGTGTATGTGGGTAAGTGTGTGGGTGTGTGTGTTTGTAAAATTGCATTAATACTTACTTCATAGTGCATGTTTGTGTGTTTTATTTCAGGTAGGGAGGGGACATTGGGCTTTTTATTACACTAGTCCCCAAATTATTATAAAACCGTTTTCCTATTCGTTGGCTCAACAACTTTGGGGTCTTTAATGAATTTTTGGTTGGTTCATTTAGTTAAGTGTTATAACGTTTCAACCACTAATTGTAATTTACATGTAATGGTAATTTCGTGCTTCCTCATTGGGGATGTACCTCAATTTTTCGGCTATTGCCTTATCCCATTAGATCCCTGGCTTTGTTTCGTGTAAGTTTTCCTATATAATCATGAATTTAGATAAAGATACAAAAGAAATAAATACATAGACAGACAGACAAAAGAGATTCTTTTGGAGTATAACGCACTTATTTTTTCATTGCTTTATTCTTCATCAGCGTATGTGCCCCTTGCATTTAATAGAGGGAGGACAGTTAAATAGCCTAAAACCATCCCGGAACCTATGTTAAGCTTTCCTAATACAAAGCAACAAAAAAACTAACTACTTCATATAATAGAATTTGTCAATAGTGGCTGCTCCCTTAGCCTCTTAATAGCTTGAAACCTGTCAAGGTCAAATGCAACGCTGCAATTGACAACTTGACCGTTTCAGAGATATAAAGTAACTGACAGACAAACAAATAAACTCCCCACTGCTTATGAATATTATATGCTGTCAAATTTTGTTCGATTTTATCCATATCCGTAAGTGAAAGTTTAATGTTTTGTAAGTGCAGTGTTCAACTTAATTTTGTATGTTTGTTTAAATTACATGTTTGTCTGCTTAGTCTGTTAGTTTTAATCTGTTGTACGTTTGTCTGTCTGTTAGTTTTAATGTCATGAATGTCTGTCTGTTAATTATGATTGTTCGTTAGTTTGTCTGTCTTTTAGGTGTAATAGCTTGTTTGTGTGCCTCCTGTCTGTTAGTTATAATCTGTTGTTTGTTTAACTGTCTGTTAGTTATAATCTCTTGTATGCTTGTCTGTTTGTTAGTTGTAGTCTGTTGTATGTTTGACTGTCTGTTAGTTATAATCTGTTGTATGTTTGTCTGTCTGTTAGTTGTAATCTGTTTTATGTTTGTTTATCTCTTGGTTTTAATCTTTTGTATGTTTGTCTGTCTGTTAGTTTTAATATGTTGTATGTTTGTCTGTCTGTTAGTTGTAATCTGTTGTATGTTTGTCTGTCTGTTAGTTGTAATCTGTTGTTTGTTTATCTGTATCTTTTGTATGTTTGTCTGTTTTAAGCTTTAATCGCACTTCTACGTAATGTTACATAGCATAGTATGTAATCAGGAATCAAGAAAGAGGAAGTGAAAGAAAAAATAATTTTCCCCTAATATTTTTAAAGGGTTAAATAATATATATTGTATATTTGTATTGATCTATCTATGTATCCCAGATTATAGGTCAACGTTTGTTTTATGTAGGCAAGGTATGTATGTATGTAAGTGCGTCTAAATTTATAGGTTTAATCAGCAATGCCTGTGATAGGAGCCGTGATTCAGCAAATTAGCTCCATTTGAAATTGCTGAAAATTTGGATATTTTTGTGGTGTTATGGTTAGCGTAAAACTTTTTTTGTGTTGTAACTAAAGAATAATGATGGTTGTGGTGAAATTTTTAATTAGAACTGTTTGACAGAATGCTGAACCCTTGTACCTGGTCTGTGTGTATATATGTGTATGCTAATACAGTGTGTTTTTTTCAGAATTTAATGATTAATGGCTTATTTCACCAAAAAATATTTCAGTTTTCATTAAAAAAGTAGGGTAGTGCGGGGTTATTCCGGTCAATTTTTTGCTTCAACTTAAAAAAAAACATACTTCCCAAAAACTTTTTCCGGTTTTTAAGAGTGCAAATGAACGATATGGCAATAACGAAGAAGCCTGTCTTGGTCCCATTAAGATCTCGCAACTAGAAGTCGGTCAAAAATCGGTTTTAAGGGCGGCGGTTGGCCTATACCGGAATAACCCCACCGGTGGGGCTATTTCGGTCAGTTGACTTTGGGGGGGTGGAA
>LS055244.1:0-18410 GCA_900241095.1 Acartia tonsa
GTATGCACAAAAATTTCAATTCGTAAAAATTAAACCCAGGTTGTTCACCGTATATCTCGTACGGGGTGAGCATAAGCAAGCCCAATCGGTTCAGCGGTTACTGAGATCTTAAGCTTTAGACGGACAGACAGACGGACAGACATCAAGCTACTTTGTATTATAGATGATCCCTTTACAATTTTGGTCATATTTTCTAGATAAATCTGGTTTTCATTGCTTTTCAGCGAAAACTATTAAATTGAATTAATTGCCCATTGTCCCCTCCCTTACTCCCTGCTTAAACCTCATTTATAGCCGGCAGTTAGTTGTGCTAAGAATTTACTGAATGACAAACAGACGAAATGTTTAATATTTATTTATTTAGGATTGTCGGAAAAAGTATAGACTTCTCAAATATGCAAACACAACAAAACAGGTAAAAAAGTTAAACTTATTCACCTTAAAATTTTCTAGCTATTATTCAGACAAAATATATTATTTATCTGTTTTGTGCATGGTATATTATTGTTACAAATTTTGAGGCTAACAGAATATAATGTTGAAGTTTAAAGCAAATTTGTTTTTCCGCAGATGCTCTAACTCTGGTTATGATATATCTCATACTTTTTGATGTGTAATTAATCGTTGGTAAATTTTAATTTCTTAATGTGAAGATTATTGTATACTTTGAACTTACAGAAAACTACTTTTATATAGATTTGAGTTGACCAAAATTTAAGGCCAAATCTTATATCATATTTTATCTTTTTTCTTGAGGTAAGCTGTACTGCTAAAGTTTATGTCCTTGTTGTATTGAAAAGCTGAAGCACACATATTAACTTTAATTTAACTCTATTTCTTCATTTAATGTACATTCCTAACTTTAAAGAGCTGAAAGACGAGGAACAGGGTAATTGGATTGTGTTTGAAAAATATTTATTTTAGGAGGAAAGTTGTATTAGAAGGATCTGTTGATGGGAAGGGTGGATTACGAAGTAGAACTCGCCCAGACATCAAGAAAATTCCACATAGAGAAAAAAGGGAAAATAAATCCAGGTTTTTACAAATTGATTTATAATTAAATTTTTCTTTTTGTATTTTCCACTTCTATTTCTATATTAAAGTTTACTTCCGTATTTTCATATTGAAATATATTTTTCAACTCAAAGAAAGAATTTTCAGCTGAAAAGTTTCTTTAGTTTCAATTTAATTGTTTAATTCTCAATATTAATCTTAATTCAATCACAAGAAATTTCGTAGGGAAAGTTCGTTGGTAGAAGGAAGAAAATTAAATGGACAGCCCAGAAGACTTGACAAGCCTGTTGTTGCTTTTGTTGACACGGCTGTTATCGAGGAAGTGGGAGATGGGTGGCACAGTGATGGGGAGGAGGAAGTTGTTTACGCACAGCACGGATTCAGCTTCACTCCACAACCTAATCAACATCCTAGGTATCAATATTTTGTTTTGTTTATGTAGAAAAGATACATATAACATTGTTGAAAATATGTTTTTGGTTTTAGCTTAGCACTCTGTATATTAATGGAGGATTTAAAACCATATTGAATCCTCATTCCTCTATACGAAAACGGATATATCCTATTATTACCTAACATCCATCCTAATGAAATGATTCCAGGTGAAAGGTAAACCTTACAACTATATGAATATATTTTAAGAAATATAATAAACCCTAACAAACGTCGGCTAAACAAACTAAGTTATATCTTACAAATGGAATAATAAAAGCCAATATATATAATCATAATTCAAATAAGCAAGTTATACTTTCAATGTTTGGCTGTAAATCAGTTTTTGTTTTTCTATTGAAATGTTACGTCTCTGTTTTCATGGAAAGATTAACATGACAGATTTTCTCCAAAAAATGAGACTCTTATTTTTTATAATTATTATGAGATTATCAAATCTCATTTTCCTCTTTGTCTATTTAACTATTTATATTTACGCATATTTTGATAAAATAAATTGATATTGTAAATAACCTAATATGTTTATATTATGTAAAATGCTTTAAAGCTCGAGTTTAGTAATCGTATAATTTACATATTTCAAATTGATAGCAAGACCGTCTATATCCAAAAATACACTCTCAAAATAAGTTTTTGGTCTTTGTAGATTGTAGGATTGAAGGAAACTTTAATAAATCTGACTTAAAATCAAATTATTTTATTTAAAGAATAGACAATAAAATGATATATTAACAAAAACATATTATATTTAATTATTCCTTTTTTAGTGCTCAATTTACTGATAGCCCACACAAATTTGTGGAGGAGAAAATTGTGTCTGAGCTACTGGTTAATCTTCTAGGTAAATATACAGAAACATAGAGATACGACAATGGGCAATTAATTCATTTTAAAGGTAAATCTTAATTGTCTCGAAAAACAGATATCTAGAAAAAGTGACATTTTATAAAAATCAAGAAAAGAAAAAAGTTTAAATAAAAGGTTTATTTTACAAGTTGGGGTTTATATTCCATGATTAATCACAAAAAAATCACATCCCATATCATATTTTCAAAAAATAGGGGTTATATAGAGGTTATTTATAGAAGTATATAGTTTCTTTGAAAGCTAGATTGATTAGAATAAAAATACATTTTCAGAACCAACCTTTTATCGGGGCATTCTATGCGCTAGTGGTAAAAGTATTTAAAATTAGCCAAAATAATAAAGTTGCATCAATTCTTGTGCCTGAAGTACAAGAAAGCAAAAAAACAAATTTGATATTCATTGTCTCTTCCCTATATCCTTAGTTAATACAAGTTTAGTTTAGTAATACCCTATCAATTTTAGTTTAGCATAATACATCATTAAAACAGGATTTAATTTGCATGTATATACATACATCTAAATCCAAGTTTAATTTTGCAATCATATAATCATACACATGGGAATGATTTTAATTTAATGGATATATTTCCTTACTTCCAGCAACGAGCCACTTAACTAATATGGTTCTCCTTTAGAGTGAATATTTTTATAGGTACAGGAAATGTTTATAACTATTTTTAGGGTGGAGGGTAATGGGTATATCCATCCTCGCAGGATTTTTTTTTTAACTAAAAAGCGAAGGGTCGACTCATCCCTTTTCCTTAATAGGTCAACCATACTCAGCTGTTGTCGCAATATTTAAATTTTACCTCAGCTTCACGTTGATTGCTCGACTGCAAAGCCCTGATTCTTATCAAGTAAATCTATCTAATTTAAATATATACATATTTAGGAAGTATATCCGAAAATATAAAAGTGGCTGTAAGTGCTGGAATTCACAGAGCCAATGCAATGAACTCAATCAAGTACGTACATTTGTTTTAACTCTATTAAAAAATGACAGCTAGACAACAGAAGAATGTCAACTAAATTAATAAAGTACTTACTTTATATCTCGTCTTAAAAAAAACTGATGATTTGTCATGTTGATCACTCTATGCTACTGTATACTTAATTGTTTTCATAAAGTAATACAAAATGTATAAAATCGATATTTGAGTACACAAAGAGACTGTTATTAAATTTTTATGTTGCTTAATTACAGCACATGTTTATGAATTTTTAATTAGAAGTTAATAATTACTAAATTATAAATTATGTTTTACAGTGAGGATTATTAAAGTTCTAATGTTAACAATTTAAGTATTGAATTTTTTAATTCTAAGTATCACAAGAAAAAATGAATATTCATTAAGTAAAAATAATCTATGAAATTATATATAGTAGTTGTTAGTCTATAAGATCAAATAGTTGTTATTTTGTATAGGATACAGTTTTTATTTTAGGGAAAGTGAAGCCTCAGATTCTTTAGAAGATGATAGTATTTTCAGGTAATTATTTCATCCCTCATCTAGTTTTTCTTTTCATATAACTTCATCTCAAGAAAAATAGATTAGAGAGTCAGTCTTATACTTGATGCTCATAGATAACGAAAATCTCAACACAAACTAATCAACCAATTTATAACATTTAGGTCACAATTCACTCGAAGCGACAGTAAGAGAAAAAAAAATTTCCCAGACATAACGCCAACTGTTTCTAAAATGTCCCAATAAACATATAAATCTTAAAATAAGGCCTTTTTGAATAAATAAGATTTAAAATTTTAATTTCAATTTTCATCCCCTAGGAGTTACCGCATAATCATGACAAGAAAAGCAAAGATTATTTAAAATTTTGAACAAGATTGCTTGTATAAAGTTCTTCATAAGAACACTCCTGAAGGGAGTTAATCAATGGCCATTTTTATCAGCTGCTTTGCTAAGGTCACGGAAATTCAGCTTTAAATAAATTATATATAAAGGGAGGTTTTATGAAGACTTCATAAAAGCAAAGCTATTCATAATTAAAATTTTAAATAAATAATCTTTGCTTTTCTTGTCATGATTATTCGGTAACTCTTAAGGGATGATAATTGAACTTGAAATTTTCAAATCTAATTTTCTCAAAAAGGCCTCACTTTAAGATTATTGGTTTTTTCCACTATATTTATATGTTTATTGGGACATTTTAGAAACAGTTGGCCTTATGTCTGGAATTTTTTTTCTCTTACTGTTGCTTCGAGTGAACTGTGAAGTAAAGGCCATTTGCCCTAATGAGTTTCATAGAGAGTCAAAGTGAATTTTGGAGCATTTTATCCAATAAAGTAAATACATATGTAATTCTGCATACTAAAAAAGGGATAGTCAGCAATCTTTATTAAAATCGCAAACGTGTCAAACCCTATAGAGTTCTTACATTACAGTAAGGCTCCCTATATGTCCATGGAAGATTTGTAATTACTTGATGAAGACGAGATATCTCTCCTATCTGAAATAACCCCCTCCCCCCTAAAAATAGTATATAATAATACTTGAAGTTCTAAAACTTTTATTTATTTTCAGTCTTGCCAAAATTGCCTTTTCTCCTAAATATGGACAATATCCGGATCTCAGGTAAAAATAATTTCTCAGTAATGGCACTTGAAACATAAAATAGATATATATACGTATTTATATGTAACTTATTAAATATTTTTTTTTATAAATCTTAGCTACTTTAAGACTAGCATATATTCGCCTTACAGTTTGCTCAGCAACTCAAAGTTAGTATAATTTGCTATTTATGTATGCCTTTCATTCTGTAAATAGATGCTGTGCTTTCATGGAACTGTAATGTTCTTGGATACCCTGTATTTAAGAATTAATATGATTATATTGAACTATTGAGAAACCCTAAACTAATTAAAAAGCAAAGAGTACTTGAAAATATTCGCCTCAATTCTTCCTTTCATAAATTATAATTTATGATTAACCTTGCCTCCTCAGTTTAACTCAAGGCTCGGCATCTGCAAAATTATAAAGTCGCGGATTTTAAGAATAAATGCAAATTTCTAAGATTTTACGCTTGATTGATACAAATATCGTTTTTACGGCTATCCAGCAAGAAGCCTGACTTAATCATTTATAGCTATTTTTGCGGCTGATTTTATTAGAATAGCAAGAGCAAGCAGCTTTATTTCATCAATTTTTATATCAGGTTTGAGAATTGCCATTGCTAATTGCCATTTGTACTTTTGTACATTTGTATATGCTAGAATTGCCATTTAGCAATTATGTCTATTGTCTACATATGCTAAATAAAGGATGTCTGAAAACGACTTCGGCTGCCGTGATTAGTTTTTTTTCTGCACAAGAATGTATAAATTATGAACCTGTGAGAAAATGCATCACCTTATAAGTAGATTAAGTTTATCATTAACAAATAAACTTTAACACACCAAATTCACAGAATAGCATAATCATAAACAGCAGGTGATAGCCTAGTTGAGGAAGGTTTTACTCCATAAATATATTTTATTTAGATATATCACATCTACCTAGTTTGAAATAATTCAAGCTAAGCATATTTAGATTTAATTTAAATCTATTTTACCTCTTTATCATGAAAGGAACAGAATTCAAAGATCCATTTCAATTTGTGGGCTTTAGACTTAATAAAAGCACTTGATAAAAAAATTAAACTCTTGCGACTCTTCAGGATACGGTCCTGGACAATTACTTAGAGCCTCCACTCTCACTATTCAATTTTAATAGAAAGATATCACTTACGCAGATAAAAATTTCTGGAGGGAAAATCATTGCCCCTACCCTCCCAGTTAAAGTACTATTCATCATGTTCTGAATTATAGTCAAATGTTAAGTTGGAAAAACTTTACAATAATAAACTTTAAATGTATTCCATTGTTTGTTATTCTTTGAAGGAAATGCTATATACGTTGTTGGAAATTTGTACTTAAAAGTGGCTGTTATGTTCATCCGTTTATTTAAAAAGATTGAATGATTCATACAAATGATATAAAAGTATGTTTTAGACACGATATAATAAGGTTTATTTTGCATAATAAATATATTTTAAGATTAATCATTGAAATAAAGGTTTGGAGAAATTTTAACCGCATAATACAATAAATTGCCAAAATTCCAAAGTTTCTATGAAGGCTATGTTAAAAGAAATTATGGTCAGGATTTAAATTTTGAAAAAAATATGCTTAATAATAAATCTTATTTTTAAAGTAAACTGTGCCATTATATTGGCATGTTGGTTGGTCTGCAAAAAATGGTTATTCTACTTTACATCAAATTTCAAATTGTTTACAATTAGTCTAAGGCTATGTACTATTTAGACTTGGAATAAATATTATTGAATTTGTTTTGTCTGTCAGTCGTTTATTCTGCATTTTTTTCTTATTTATTTAGTTTAAAAAAAACTTTGATTGGATCTTTACTCTCAGGAATCCTTTCTGAATCTTCAAATAGCAAGAAATTTTATCATTTTTATTTACTTTTCAGCGATGAAGAAGATGTTTGTGGTGAGGCTATGTCATTGCCAACAATTCGCCAGATACCTGCCAGTGCACCTGTCGTTCCCAGGATTTCGGTTTTTCATCCAGTTTCACAACCTAATTCAAGGTAAGTGTCTTCATAAACCTGAAATTAGGGTGAAGATGTAAGGAGGGCTATAAAATGGGTGTTAAAGGAGTGAAAATGACCAATATGGAAGTCTAAACCATAAAAGGATTCATGTAACAAAATAAACTACACAGGTAAATACCTATGTCAGTGCATAAATGATGTAGCATCTTAATCCATTATTTGAGATTTCAAGATATGAAATACTTATGGGTGAGTAGTTTAAAAATAAAAGATTGCAGGAAGGATAAATATTTTAGATTTTTGTAAAAATCAATTAACAAATGTTTTTTTTTAAGTCGACGTGAAATGCACAAGATGAAAAGTGAGACACCGGACCACAGAAAATTAAGTGTGGGAGGATGGAGATTAGCTGAGTCAGGCATTGACACAAATTATAAAAGTTTGGATAGAAAGAAATCTGGACGTAATAGCAGACAACAACGTAATAATTCTGGACAAAATAACAGGTAAGTTTTTGTATTTTTATGTATTCTAGATAAGAAAATTGTTAGTTTAGTTTCAAATTTGTCAAAAACTTTAATAAAAAAAAAATACAAAGATTGATCCTATATTGTTATGCAATATAAAAACTTGCAGTTGTAGATTTTTTATCCCTGTTTTATAAACCAACGGTGTTTCATAACAAATTACAACTTAACGTGGCTGAAATGAAACTAAAAATTTTCAGGCTTTACATACATTTTTCCTTCCTCGCCTTAATAGACATAAATTATACATCCAATTTATTTACTGATTTTAAATAAAATACGACTTCTTTGCAGCAATATTTGGACACTTAAAAAACAAATGATATGGTTGACATAAATATTAATGATGAACGGACACAAATGTAATTAAACATAATTTATCTTCAAATAAAATAATTTTGGTAAACCATGAATATGTTAATAATTCATTTTATCAAACTATGAATCAAATACATTTAAACTTTCAAACTTTTTAATTTCTATTTACCTGCTATTGACTAATATTTTAATATAAAATTTTTTCCTATTTATATGCACTTTTTGACTTATTTATTAGATGCAAAAGACGACCTTAAATTAGGGTTTCCATCACATCGCCTATGAACCACAAATAAACTTTTTGAGATTGAGAAAAGCATCGTTGATGCTTATTTTAGGTCAGGTTAGGTTAATTAAAGATTAAAAGAGCCCCGCAGGAATAGTTATTTGTAGGTATAGGGACCCGCAGAGTCGGATCGACCCACAGGGACTTGGAAATGAAAATAAGAAGGGGATGGGTAAGAAAAGTGGGGTTGGGGTGGTCTAGAAATACTGTGAAAATTTTAAAATGCAAACATATAAATTCCCATTTCATATTTCGTTACCAGTGACTTTATTTTTTCCTGTATTCAGAATTTTGAACGGTAGATTAATCTTTTTCATATGCGACTTTAATATTCTCTATTTTGTTATCAAAGTTAAATCTTTACATTAAGTTAAGCAGAGACATTAAGCAAAATTAAACTTACATATTTCTTCTATTCATCTTTCTCTTGGTATTAAAATTATAGCGGAAAAAATAAGGTTGGTATTAACATAGATTCAAACAAAGCTATAATATCAATTTATGGTTTATTTCATGTTATTTGTATTTTCACTTAAATGATTCTTTAAAAATCAATCAGTTATATAGTATATTAACAAATTCTTCTTCCTAAAGGGCATACAAGGTTAAGTATTAGTTAGGAGAGCTCCGTAGAGCTAGTGTCCTGCATGGTAGAGTTTCTCTTAGGAGCTGGAAAAAATGTTATTTCAATAAGTTATAGATAAAGGGATAAGGTGCTTCTGTGGTCCCCTTAATCATATTTTCTTCCAAAATGCCAAATGCCAAAATAACGCTAATATTAATAATTGTCCTTGTAATAAATCGTTTAGATTTAACAAATACTTTTGTATTATTTAGGGGCCGTCGGAGTCGAAGTGAGTCAGATTCTCCTCCGTACCTTCGACAGCCAGTTTCACTACCTCCTATCAGCAGACCTAAGACTAACAGGGATAATTCAATATTTTATTTAAATATATCAAACATAAAACCACTTCGCCCCCCCCCCCTCCCCCAAAAGAAAAATCAGTCAGAAGGATAGCCCCCAGCCAAGTTAGAGCTATCTGAAAAATCCAGGGACGAGCAGCAGTATGCCAGCCGGTTTGCAGCCCTTGGGATCAACGACCACGGGTGCCTGACCATCACTGCCATGACACTGACAGGGGAGCAGACCCGTTACCTGCTGCCCCCAGAACTATAACAAGATGCATTCTACCTAGCCCATGGCGCCCACATGGATCGGCCACAATGGAATGGAGGTCACCCTGGCCAGGGTAGCAATGCACTTCTGGTGGCCCACTGTCTACTGAGGCGTCCGCCTTATGGTCCAGACCTGTCCTGACTGTGTCCAGAAAACACCAAGGTGAGACTGAAGGCTGGAATCCATGTGCCATCCCGCCAAGGCTACCCCAAACAAGTCTTGTTCATTGACCTGGCGGGGCCGCTACCTGAGACACCCGCCAGCAACCGGTACATCCTTACCTGTCAAGACGTATTCAGCCGGTTTGTGTGTCTCTACCCTATCCCCAACAAGCGGACCACCACCGTCGCCGAGACCTTGACGCACAAGCACATCGCCATCTTTGGCTGCCCCTTGAAGATCCACTCTGACAATGGCCTAAAGTTCACTGGGCAAGTGTTTACCACCCTGGCAGCCAAGTTAGAGATCTGGCTGACGCACCCTCCACCCTACAACCCTCAATCCAACCAGTTGGAGCGGTTCCACCGAACCCTCAACACCAGCAAAAGTCTGTTCTTGGACAGGGACGACAACAACTGGAAGCCCCACCTGCCGGCCATCCCAATGGCGTACAACACGAAGGTCTGTAAATCCACAGGCGTGACTTCGTTCCTGGCATACTTTGAGAGAGAGGCTAAGCTTCCAGCCGATATGGTCCTCTGCCTGCTCGATGCAGAATACTCCTCTGTACCTGCCAATGTCCAAGCCATTCTGGAGAAATACCAAACAGTGTTTGAAGCCATCCAGCAACAAGAAGATGGAGTTATCAGACGGAACGCCGCCGCCTACTCAGGCATGGCCAAATATGAAGTAGAAGATGTTGTGTGGTATCTTGCGCCCCGCATGGTGCCTAGCAAGACTGGCAAGATCACTAAGAGATGGACTGGCCCTTGGAAAATTGTGCGGCGGGCCACAGAAGTACACTATGTTATCCGCCCAGCTTCACCAACCGCCAACATTAAAGAGGTTACTGCACACATTGGGCGGCTGCGCCGCTACACCGGGGACTTGACAGCCATCCATATCCCTGCGGATATCCAAGATGACCTAGATGGAGATGAGGACGCCACTGAACTTCCAGCAAGACCCGCCAACAACCAACCTGGAACCACCGGCCAGCTGCCTCTGTACCAGGCATCATAAGACCGAGCCGCCAGCTGTGGACAAGAACTGTGACCCCCTAGAAGAAAACCTGCCCAACAACCCAGAAGAAGGAGAAGGGATGCCTGCACCTGCGCCCCCAGCCGACGCCGTATGGGCTCCAGAAACAGAGATGGAGATACCTGTGCCTGCTGCCAAGCCAACCACCTACGAGAACGAGCCTGAAGAAATGTGCAACCTCCAGATGTTAGCCATACCCATCTGGGTTGGCGCCAAGCCCCCCACCAACCTGGACAAGGCCCGAGCCCCAATGGACCTGTATGCCCCGGCCGCCATCGTTATCCCGCCGTTAGGAGCCACTAAAGTAACCCTGGGACTTCATGTTCATCTCCCAGGACAAACGGAAATAGTGTTGCAAACCTGTGCCAAATTCCAGCGCCGTGGCATGACCGTCACCAACCCTGAGCTGCGGGCCAGCAAGGAGCTGACCCTGCTGATTACCAACGCCAGCCATACGGAGCAGAGGGTATCCCGAGGGGCATGTGTAGCCCAAGCTGTCCTACACCGCCACACACCCCAAGAATCCACTGTTCCTGAGAAACCTGGAGTCTACCACCAGTCAGCACCTGGAGCCCAGAGGTCCCGCAGATGCTGAGGGGAGTATGTGGTAGACTGACAGTCCGTAGTATCACAGAGTAGCTTCGCTCCGGCCTGTTTATGGATTTGTTGTTATCACAATAAAAACTGGCTAAATTTTGAATCTAGATAATGGCTTTGTTTATCAAATTATTATTAGCAGCCGTCACTCAACTTGAGGGGCAGGGGGAACGCCATCCCCCTTCCCCATCACCCCCTTCATCACGTTCCCGTCCAACACTGCCAAGATGCCATTGTCTACCCTACCCTTGTTTATCTATCTATTAATTGTACATTTTACTATTTACATCAATGTGTTTGCCATTTTTCTTCAGTTTAAATATACTCCTTCTACAAGCAACAGTTGCAGTTTCAATCCGGCCGCCAACTTTTCCGCCAGCGGAATCTATCAGAATTTACGCCATCCAGTAGGGATTCGAACCTCTCACCCTACGAGACATACATAAATAAGCACCAAGCAGAAACAAAACATGAGTTAAAGTACAAGGCTATCCATTATCAAAATAATTGAATTTTCTTTCTACCAGTGGGGAGAGAGAAACAAGATTGTTGGGTCTAGACAGACCTAAGACAATGGGTGCTACGGGTAAAGCCACAGACTTCCAAGTTACTGTCTCTGGTCTGGCACTCAGGTATAGTAGAATACTGTCTCTAGTCTGGCACTCAGGTATAGTAGAATACTGTCTCTAGTCTGGCACTCAGGTATAGTAGAATACTGTCTCTAGTCTGTCACTCAGGTATAGTAGAATACTGTCTCTAGTCTGTCACTCAGGTATAGTAGAATACTGTCTCTAGTCTGGCACTCAGATATAGTAGAATACTGTCTCTAGTCTGGCACTCAGGTATATTAAACTACTGTCTCTAGTCTGGCACTCAGGTATAGTAGAATACTGTCTCTAGACTGGCACTGACCATAGTAAACTTATGATACATGAAATTCTTAAATAA
The DNA here is from genome assembly GCA_900241095.1 of Acartia tonsa. Taxonomy (NCBI): domain Eukaryota; kingdom Metazoa; phylum Arthropoda; class Copepoda; order Calanoida; family Acartiidae; genus Acartia; species Acartia tonsa. Next base: position 11,962 of record LS055244.1, read on the forward strand.
GCAATAATTTAAACTGTGCTCTACCACGGCCGAGTGTGTCGGAGGGTAACTTTGGTGGGGTAAATAACATTTTTGATTTAAAATGTAAAAAATCATCTAGGGATATAAAATTCGAGGAACCATACATTTTTTTAGGTTGGTTAGTTAAAAACTCAATAGATGGGCAAACTAATGATTGGAATATGGCCAAAAAATTTACCGCCTCAGAAATTTTCGTGGGGTCAAATGCATAACAAATTTCGGGTATTTCAACCCATCCTCTTTTCTCATTGACGTACCTGACACATTGAAGAGGATACAATAGCCGACAAGTTATATTGAAAAGCGAGGCTTTTCTATATTTATTGTCGCTCCGTTCGCTCACACATTACGGTTATCTCGTATATTTAATTTAGGCTTCTTAAAATGGTTCTACCTATTTCAAACTGGGTATCAGTGGCGCGCAGAGGGTTTCACCAGAAGGGTGCCCGAAGCGCACCTGAAAATTTTGACATTTCCTCGACCCAAAACACCCCACGGAAGATTAGGGGGTGGTGGCTTTTTTACCCTGACACCTTCATTCTGCAAACTTTGTGATTTCTGATTAGTTAAAAGCGTGCTTTAGTTGGTTGAAATTATGTCCGAACATTAAATAAAGTTATAAAGTTTATCAGTATAGCAGTTAGAAGTCTTTAATGTTATTAAAATTTTTGAAGATAATCGATCCCAGGAACTCATTACCTGATCCAAAATTTTTGTTTGAGAACTCTATGTTGGTTAATGTTCATTTATCTGACATTCGCTTGTAAGGGTGTTGTCATCCTTGTTAAATATCAAGCCAGAAATTCTTTCCTGAATGAATTTACCTTTTTAGGCGACCAAGCGCAGATTACCGACCTAACAGTAACCTTGGAAGACATGGGCCTATGCATTGGGGTAATTATATACCTAAATATTCAAACTTTTACTTAATGTAAATCAACATAGGCTTTAATAGTTGACCAGATAATAATTTTATTAAATTCTATTATTTTACTTACATATTACGGTTAGGGGCATAGTTTCAAAAGGCTCATTTTTAAACTTATGTTTTAGACATTTTAACAAACGTTTCGACAGTAAAATAATGTCGATGTAAAAAAAATTTTAAAGCAAGTAAAGCTTGTATTTGGCTTAGAAGTTATTTCAGTTTTATTTTTTAACCTATGGAAACCTAAATGAAATTTTGACAGGAAATATTATTAATTTTTTTTAAATCACCATTTTTACCGTTACCTTAATCTAAAATATAAATTACTAATCAAAAGCTTTTGTAAAATATATTTTGATTATATTTATGTCTAATCTAAAATGCAACATAAACCATTGGATTATATGGGTGTCTAAATTGCATGAAATATTATTTTATTTTCAGGGATAACAGGATAGGTCAATTGACGCTAAATTAATTTTCTTTTCTCCAATTTTGTATGAAATTATAAGATATGGAGTTAATTGATTTAACCTTTATTGTCCTCTCCCTCCCTGTATATTTATACTGAATAAGATGAGATAATGCATAATTTGACAAAACAAATGAAACATCTAAATATTCATAGAAATTTATGGCAATATCCTTTCAATTGTTGAGCATCAATTATGAACCCTACTTCATGCAGTGCTCAATTTTACTTTTTCTTGTCTGTACATTACTTATAATTTAAAGATGTATCAAGAAAGACTAAAGGAACAAAATAGGCCAGGATATATAAAAAAAACATTAAGGGTTAGAGGGGGGGGGGCGGGGGTCTCTGTCGTCTACTATATGATTAGAAGGATTCTATTACATTCATTCATCTTGTCAAAATATGAATTTTTCTTCTTAAAAAATATTACTACATGACAATCGAATATAAAATAAAATTAAGGTATATTTGGATAAGTAAATAAAAGAACATGGATTTTTTCACTTACAGAAAAACCATTTTGCATTAAAATACTCTTTTAGGATAAACACAATAGCATCTTATTGTACTGTTCATTATTTAGCTCATCCTTTTATACCTAAATAACTTGACTAAAGTGCCTGTATTTAAAAACTAAATTTGGACTGAAATTTTGCAGGTTCCGACAGCAAGGATGATATTTTTACAACAGGACGTGGCTCAGCAAATAGATTAAAGCCTCTTATTAAAGAGAGGCCGACTGAACATCCCGTTTTAGAGGATAAACTTTCAGCTCTCCCATTTTCATTATCAAGTGGTGGCAGCCGGAAATCATTTAGTTTTGACATGCCAGAGTCAACTATGAATAGTAGGTCAAAATCAGCCCCTAAACTGAGAAAGCTCAGGCCAATAAAAATATAAAGTAAGTACATATTAATCCTTAAATAGTTTTTTTTAATTTTTATATCAGTAAAAAGCTTGATCTAACACACAATAGGCAGTGCATGTTTATATATCATTAAATCATTTTTTAAGAATATTTTTGAAAATTAATTTAATTTTTTACAATAATGTATATCTATACAATACAGATGAAATAATATATGAAAATATATATAAACTAAAACTATTAAAATTATTAAAAAGCATGAACAATTAAATTTTTATAAATTAATCTGAAATAATAAAATGAAATATAATAAAATTGACAAACTGTTTTATTTAGATGCCTTGAATATATCAACCAGTATAACACCTCGAAGAATTGTTCTTCAAAATACAACAAAACAATATCTTGCAAGATTATAAATAATATGCAAAAAAAAAATCTGATTGTACAGTGGAGACTTTGAGTGTTTTTATGTGTTCTTGAGCATCTGATGTACTGCCTTAGAAATAAGGGTAAAACTGTAAGCTTTATGCTTTGTTGAAATAAATACGTAAGTTCTGAGCAGACAATTTTGGGTGAATAATACATCTGGGGAAGGTTGATAACATACAAAGAGGGGTTAATGAGTTGCGCCTGTTTTGGGCCTAGGCATTTCATATTCTTGCTATCAATGTTGGGCATCTGACAACCAGCAGAAGATACAACTTTTAATAAGCCAGGAAAACTCAACCACTTGAATTAAAGAGGGAGTGTTAATAGGGACATCAATTGATGTCGCCCCTTGTCATTTAAGAGAAAAAATACTATTTTCAATTTGTACAAATTAAAATTTGTTGTTTTAGTAATAACATAATATTTTTAAAACTTAATTTTATAAAAGAGAATAGTAGATTAGTGTTCAAGAACACAAAAATACACTCAAATCTTCCACTATTGCGTCATGTAATATTTAAATGTGTGGGTCGGCACAAATATATTTTTTTAGAGAATATAATCTACAATGGGAATATTCATATAAAAAGGGATATTTTAACATAAATTTAAAGTATTTATTTAATGGATACAATATGTAATTTTAGATAACTTTAGATAATTTCTTGTGTCCGTTTAAATGTGTTTTAATTTTCATTGTCCTCAGAGAAAAAGATTATGCAAATTTTATTAATTAAAAAATAATTAGTTAAAAAACAAATTTTACTTTTCAGTAATGTGTTCTTAATTCAAAGTTTATTTGTATGAATTAATTTTATTTAATTGATCCTTTAAGCTCTTGTTTAAATTTTGTTTTTCGGTTATTTGTAAGTGGTGTTTTTTTCTGAAAGGTTTCGTGACAATTTTGGATCTTATAAATATAATGACGAAACCAATGGAAATATTTTAATGATTATTACTTATTTTTTAAATTATCATGGCTTTTTAGTAATTTCGAGTTGTATATAAATAATTTTTTGTTTTGATTGGTATTATAAACCTATTTATTAAAAGCCATGGTATTGCTATAATTTGATTAAACAGCTTTATTGAATAAACCTTTCTGAATTTAATAGTGCCAATACAAATATTAAACAATTATTATTATTATTATTACAATGATTATCAATGTCATTAGGTTTATTTGATTTGCCTTATATAATTAATTTAATAAATATCTCATTATCAAAATGTTTGTTTTGAAATGAAACTTTTTAAAGATGGGATGTCTGTTAGTTGTTATTCGTTATTAATTGCCTAAATGAATGCCTGTTGAATATGGCTATGTTATAAAATCAAGGGTATAATTCCGTTATTGAAATTCATACTTTTCGTGACAAAAATTCGTCTTTAATTTTTATCATTATTTTCTTTTCCAGTGGGATTTAACACATTAAGCTTTATACCAACATTACTATCATTATGTTAACTTTATTTTTTTGTCATATCAATTAGAATAAGGTAAATGATATTTAATATACACTTGTTTATATTTAATGCAATAAATCCACAGAATATAATTAACAACCATGGATTTAATTTCTTTAGACTAGTTAATAAACTTGGATTTTGACAACTACTCCCATTTATTTGTTACATAACTAACCAACAATGTAAAGAATAATTTAACAATTGCCTAAATGTTAACTTCTGTACGGCTAAAAGGGACAAAAATTCTAAAAATTTAAAAATTGTCAGCCAATGATCCCGTATCCAAGACTTTAGCAAAGTGTTAAGCTTTACTAAATATTTTAGCCCTACATCTTGGTAAAGAAATTTGTTAAGGTCCTTCTGGAAAAAGAGATGGGATGTGTGTATAGAGAATAGACGAAATGAAGAGAGGAGGTATGGAAACTTTCAGACCATTTTGATAATTCTGTGAACGTGCTTCACAAATATCCACTTGCATACTGAAGTATTCAAATTATTAGAATTTATGGGTCTACTGCAGTTCACGGTAAAATATTGCTGGTAACGAATATTGCTAAAAATCTATGAATTTAAAAGACTTCTAGCAGCCAAACGGCTGAACGTACATATCATGCCCGCACACTGTTTTAAGCGGCATAAGAAGTCCTACAAATAATCTGGAATAGCCATAAATCAATAATGCATAATTATCTCGCAGTGTAGAGAAATGCGCGAAAAAGGCCTATTTTACGCGTTTTTTCTTCAGTAAAGCTTTCCCTGTGCATCATTGGATCTTGGTTATTCCAGATTATTTGTAGACCTTCTTATACCGCTTAAAATGGTGTGCGGGAAAGATCTGTACGTTCAGCCGTTTGGCAGCTAGCAGCCTTTAAAATTCATAGATTTTCAGCAATATTCGTTACCAGCAATATTTTACCGTGAACTGCAGTAGATCCGTTATTTGTATTGTATGACGTCATTATTTATAAGGCACTATGAGTCAAATCTTGCTAGTAAAGTGCATGATAACGCCGCCGCTAAACGTGTTACAGACAACCAACCTTTTGATTGCACGATCTTTGACAGGAGGACCATTTGAGTTGCGCTTGTTTTAGGCTAAGACTTTCCACATTATTTTCCTCAATCCAATATTACCACACGGTTGACATAGCAGAAATTATTATTAACGTCTTTAGTTATGACGTGGTGTTGTGTTGAGTTTGAAATCTATCACCTTTTCCGACAACGAGCAAGTAATCGCAACGTGCCGCGAATTAACTTATATATATAGCACAATAAAAAATTATTTAATCGTCATTGCCCGTTCCCACTTTGATTAACAGTTGTGGCATTCTTATTCGTTGGCGTAACAACTTTAGGGACTTTTTGATTGGTTGGTTTATTAAGTGTTCAAACGTTTCAACGACTAATTTTAATCTACAGAAAGGATAATTTTGTACATCATCCTTGAGGATGTACATCAATTTATCGATCATTGTCTTATCCCTTTAGATCCCTGGTGGTGCAAACTTTTATGCTTGGGTTAAAGTAAATTTTGAAATATGAATGGTAAACAAGCAACTATCTAAATACCAAAAAAAAGTGTAAAATTTCATTATTTGTGTTTGTAACTGGGATGTAGTGGACATTGGACTGAAAATTTTTATATGTACCCAAAGTTTTCTTACTATTTATGGCATGAATACTTTTAGGATTTCTATTTAATACATCAATAATTTTCATCGCTCCAAGGGAAAGTTTGCTGTCTATCATTGGGTATATATATTATTTATTAGTCCATTCTCTTCTCTTATCCCTCAAGATCCCAGGTATGTCAGGACAACTACATAGAGAGAGGGGACAATGGGCTGTTTATTACATTAGTCCCCAAAGTTTTATAAAAAAGTGTTCTTATTCGTTTGCATATTAACTGTGTAAATGTAATCTACATAAGAGGTAATTTTGTGTATTTACATTGGTAATGAACATCAATTTATTGGCCATTGTCTTATCCCTCGCTATCCCTGGCATGTAAGGACAATTGCGTCAAGTTGTTGTACCATCCTTTCCCAGGAATAACCCTTTCTCCCTTACATTTAATTCAGGGAGCAGGGATAGAACAATGGATGATAACTAAACTTTTCCTTAAAGAAGTTGTATCAACTTTTTTGCTTTTTATTTAAGATAGCTAGCCGGTCCTTTCAGTAAGTAGTAGATGTAAAATTTTTCATAGAATTCAGATATGCAATCGGTTTTTTTGTAGACCTCTTATTTTT
>LS055245.1:0-18356 GCA_900241095.1 Acartia tonsa
TATTTTTAAACTTAGGTGTTTTTAGTTAGGCATTTTTAGTTAGGCATTTTTAAATTAGGTGTTTTGTCCCCACTCCTTTGTATAGACTATGTAGAAGAGAGTTTCTGTTGCCCATTGCAAAATATTTCCTCAGTCAAGATTGAGGTCCAGGAATGGGGTCTCAAACCAATCAAGTAGGAAATTATTTCAATAAAATTACATTTAATAAGCAAAAGGACGTCCAACCTTTTTTTAGGTGGGGGTAAAATGAGGGGTTTCAAAGTTTGACGAGGTAAAAACCCCATCATCTCCCTACCTTTAATCTTTATACGTCTATTCTATAACAGTATCTGTAATAATAAATACACTAGGAAACACCTAGGACAAAACTAATAGCTTTTATAAAAAATCAAAGGTTTTGTGATTTTTTACATCAATAAAACTTAACGTATCCTAATTTTTTTTTAAAAGATTATAATAGATAATATTTTTCAAGGGTACCAGTTTGTCAGGAGAAAAAATACATCATTATTTCTTTCTTCTTTTGGGTGAACAATGAGTAAGTTATCTCTCTAACAATTTTAAATGCTGTCTAAATTGCTAACCTTTTAATTTTTCAGTAAATAATGTCTATCAAGGTGGTTTTATAGCATGAAAAAAAATATGACTGAACAGCAACAAAATTATTACACGACAAATTCTTTTTTTCCATACATATATAAATATGTAACACATACATATAAATACGTTTATTTGTAAAAATTATTGTGTAAAGACTGTTTTAATTTAAGCTTTTACCAACAAATATTACTTAGATTCTCATAATAAAGTAACAGTATGTCTGTCTGTTTGTACCGAAGGATCTCGCTAACTGCTGAACATTTATGATTCTCCTTTATAAGGTGGATTTTCATAGGTCATGGGAAGGTTTTTAACTATTTTGGATGAGGGTACCACCACCCTCCCAACAAAAAAATGATCCCCCCCCCCAACCCCCTAATTTTTTTAAAAAAAATTCCTTTTAAATCTAAAAAATGGGTTATTAAATTCAACTTCCACCTCCTTTAGTATCCCTAGAGGCCTATAGGGGTAAAGCCGCTAGTATCATATACTTTGTCTAGGAAAGCATATTTAAATGAATTGATAGAAGTAAAGGATATCCTTCCATGTGCTCAAGTTCCATTAAACACGACAATTCAGATTCCAGGTAATTTTTTTCATTTTTTATGTCATGAATTGAATATATCTTTTTTTGTCCAAGTGGTAAAAACTAATTTGTACAAAGACCAAAATTTAAAAATAATGTAATTTCAATAAATGTTGTTAAAAATTAATGAATCCTTATAATAAAGTAACATGATGTCTGTCTATTTGTCTGTCTGTCTGTTTGTACCGAATGATCTCGCTATCCGCTGAAAATATATGGTTTATAACTATTTTGGGGGAGGGTATCTCCACCCTCGCAAGATAAATCGCCCCTAAAATAATTCTCATCCCCCCCAAAAAAATTTAAAACTAAAATTGAAGCTAAAAAGCTAAAAAAATCTTTTCTTTTTCAATCTACAATAAAAAAATTGGGTTATTAACTTCAACTCCCTCCTCCTCAAGTGCTCCTAGAGGCCTTTAGGGGGCGTAGCCGCTGGTAATAAAATAATGCAAAGAAACAGTATGAAATGATTTCAGAGTTGGATGAGTGTGGTAAAGCTTATAATGATTTGCAGTATGACTATATGACTAATCTAAAGAATCGGTCAGGTAAAATTATAAAGTGTATCTGGAATGAAACAGCTTAAAGTGCCTATAAAAATAACGCCATACAATACAAATGACCAATGATAGGCCAGTATGTATTGTAATTGATCAATCCTAAAATGTATACTGGCCTATCATTGGTCATTTGTATTGAATGACGTCACTTTTTTATTGGCACTATAAGCTGCTTTATCTGGAATATAAGTAATACATTTCAGGAATATAGAAGAATCGAGCTTACCACTTATTTATTCTTCTTAAAAAATTAACTATTCAAGTATTGTACTTGGTTTTTCATAATCTTACATTTAATTTCGGCGTACTAAGTAACTCATGCACATCATAATGGCACTTTTTATAGTGCATATTAAAAATGATGTCATACTGACCTACCATTGGTTAATTAAAATGTATACTGGAGTGTCATTGGTAATTTAGTCGGTGTATTGGCCATTGGTCATATGTATTGTATGACGTCTTTATATAGGTACTATAAAAAGCTTCATTAGTTGCACATTCGCTATAATTTTTTACCGAAAATTTTACGGCTTCCCTAATATACATTCCAGGCATTGGCAATGTATTTATATTTATCTATATTTAAACTATCAAGGATCTTTATAAATTTGTTTCAGGTTATGTTAATAATGACAAGGACAATTACTTTGTTGACATTGATTGGGCGAATGCCTTTTCTTTTTCTAATGGTAATATCTATTAAATTTATTTCTACCGTTCTTTTGTATTGTCTAAAAAATGTAAGAATAAAGTAAATTTCAACTAAATGCTTGCATTAGAAATACATTTAAAAATATTGAAAATAAAAATCACGAAACTTCTTAGAAATATATTTGAATTGAATTTATATTATTGTAGGAAAGAAATATGCACGATGTATGACTAAAGTTATGGTTAAACATGGCATTACTTATCAAGAAATGGAAAAAATGAAAGGTAAAACCAGTTCTCAGCTATACTAAAAAATCATGAATCGTATTGTTTTGAATTGTATTCACTAATAAAACTAAATTTTTATGCACATTTCAGATTGTTGTCCCCGTATGTATGTGTTCAGAAAAGATGCCATTACAGAGGAGGATAAGATCAACTGTAATTGTCCAAATATTACTGCTGAAACTGCAAGTCTATATCCTCTTTATGATGGCGATAAACCTTTAAGGTACATTTGTATATGTAACAGTATTTATTTAAATTTACCAGCTACTAATGGATTTTGTCATCCTTGTACCCCTTGTACAAGTGATAAAGTGATTTTAATTAATAATAGAGTTTCCCCAAATCCTTATACCAAAAGTTTGGTGATTTTAATAAATTAGTAAAGTTCCTTGCAACCTTATTCTAATGACAGCTTATTATCTCTCTAGTAGCTTTCATTTTCTTTACTTATATTCAAATTATAAGCTTTGCTGAAATCAGCCAAAATAATTTTCAACCTATCTAAGTTGCAAAAAATAACAACAAAAAATTTACTTTCAAATTGCATATTAATTAGTGTTACTATTATGTACACTAATATGTTTATTTCTATGTCTAGAGTGAGCCTGCGGTGTGATCATGTAGTTATAATATCTGTAATGTACAGTAACTGGGATTGGTCAACTACATTTTACAACTTTGGCCTGTTCAACCAGAGATTATACCTGGACCTGGACAAGTGTCCAAACCCAAGTCCCTGGCCAGAAACTACGACTCCCGCCCCTTCAACTCTATCTCCACCAATTCATAAAGCTGTAATTAATACAGGTTTAAGCTTTTTAGTATTTAATCCTATTTTTATTTAATATGTAAAATATGATCCCCAATTATGATAAACAAGCTTACCCTTTCTGTTGATTGATTTTTTTTTTGGTTAAAACGTTTGAACAGTATTAGTTTTTGAACTCCAGTACCCAAAGTTTTGTAAGAAAACGAATAAGCTAAAGTTTTTATAAAACTTTGGGTACCAGTGTAATTAGCATCCCAATGTCTGCTCCCTCTTTGTAATAATAGACTTTTATATTTCAGGAGTTAAAATTGGAGCAATCATATTAATATTTCTGGCTATTCTTGGATTTGTATCCTGTCTATTTTACTTTTTGGTAATTAAAAGAAAAGGTGCCTTAGTATTTCGAACTTTCTTCAAATAAAATATGATTTTAAAGATATTTCTTATACGATTTAAAAAAGTTTATATAAGTTATTCATCTATATACATTTTAGGTAAACAGGATGATTCTAAAAACGCTACAGGTACTTAAATGTTAAATCACATATTTCAGTTTTAAAAAGATAAAAAAGTAAATAGTAAAATTTATTTAATAATTCTCAGGTTCATTTTGATAAAGGCTAAATAATACATAATTAGTTTTCTAACACTTTTCTTAATAGTTAACTCATTAAATTTACTAAGGTGTCAGAGACAAATCAGAGACAGTTTCTGTAAAAAGCACAGCCAGAGATGAAAGTCCTACATCTATCAAAATCGAAGACAAGAAAAAGTCATCACCGCCACCACAAAGAAGTCCTTCGCCAAGCCGTTCTCATAGCAAAGAAACAAGACAACAATCTCCAAAGAAGGAAACCAAGAAAAGGAGTGGTAACAGGATTGTTCTACCTCCAGCTAGACGTGCTCCAGGTATAGTAAATCCACCAAGAGGAAGGCAAATAAAAAGGGAAGCAATACAACCAGAACAGCCACCATACAGGGAGCCACAGCCACCGTACAGAGAGCCACAACAACCAGGCCAGAATGGATGGTATCAATATAACACTGAAGATTATGAAAATCCTGGCATGTATCAGTATCCTGTACAGCAAGAATATCAGGATCCTTATTATCAGCCTCAAGAAGGTTATAGTCAACAACAGGAAGGATACAATCAACAGGAGAGTGATAATTACACTCAGCAGGAGAGTGGTAATGTTAACAGTGAACAGGAGTATACTGGTTCCAGTGTAATGAATACAGAGGAAAATTATGACAGCAGTCAGAAATCTGCTGAAGCTTCTAGTGGCGGTAGTAATACTGGAGGAGGCTCTAGTGATGATGTTTCTGATAGTAATGGTGACGATGATAATGACGATGCAACCTCTGGTAGTAGTTAAAATCAATTTACTTTAATATTGGCCTTAAGCAAAATTACACTTGTTAAAAAATATTAGTTATATGTTTCATTGATATCCTAATTCCTGTTAGTTTTTTAAATGTTAAAATAAATCTTTTTTATCTTGAACTTAATCAATACCTATGATCAGAATACTGTTACATCCTCAAAACATATATCTATTGTAACAACATAAAACCATACGAAAAACTCTAATGTTATGTTTTTTTTTGTTTAAAACAGCTTTTCATTTGTAGACAATTTTTATTGCACTTTATCAATTTCTGTCATTTGTATTAAAATACAAATAGTTTAATAGTGTTCTTTTATATCTAACTTTAATTTTTTTTTTAACATAATAAATTTACTATTTAAAAGATAATTAAAACTCTTGAAATGCATTGCTTGTACACAAAAATTCAGCTAAATTCTTCAGATAAATTAACCGCTTTTTGCAGTTAATTATTTGTTAAAACTCACGTTTTTTACACAAACGTTTGTACTTTGAAAAACCTCACAGATTTATATTTGTGCAGTTTAATTGCACTGTTAAAAAATTTAAAAGCAAGACCTTATTAGGCATTTAACACATCTAAAAACACCCCACTTCCTTACTTGTTTGCTAACAGGAATAATTTATAATATTTTAATAATACATATATATATATATTTTTTTTTTTTTGGGGGGGGGGTTGAGATATAAAGGTTATTAATCTAACTATGTGTTTACCTCCAACGACAGCCATAAAATTACGTTGTGTGATTTTTTTTCGAATTAGTTTCGTTGTTGGTATAAGCTTGTTTTGTTCATAAAATTTGCAGTAGCTGTGTAGGATAAAGGCAAAATTTTGCATTTTTCATGTCTAAAAATATGATGTGATGTAGTGCTCTGTTTTTACACACACACAGTTCAACCAATGAAATAGCAAAATGTGAGCAGAGTGATACATGACATTTGTTTTGAATTGAAACAAAAGAGGACGACTTTTAGACTTCAAAAGTTTTATGTAAATATTTCTGTTACAATCAGTGGCGTGCACAGCAATTTACCAGATGGGTGAAAAATGGGAAGTCGGCCCTACAAAATTTAAGGAATTTTTAGCGGGGGGGGGGGAGGTTGACATTTCCTTCTGCACGTCATTTATTACAATATCCTTAGCACTAAAACGATTTTCATAAATTTAATTTTTTTATGCACCTTTGTATATCTTTATTTAAGATTAATGTGCTTAATTGGCCTTTAATGAAGTTTCTTCGAAAATTAAAATAATCAAAATTTCTACTTTATGATGCAATTAGTATTCCACGTATTATCGAAAATAAAAGCAATTTTTCAAGTTTACGCAAAAGTTATTTAGAGTGAAAAAAAAAGATTTGAAAAAAAAGCTTAAACTACACTTTTCATTTCACATAATGCTTATTTAATCGCTACTATTGGACGATATCGTTTTTGTTTTTATCCCAATATAATAATATGATAAAGTTTAATATAAAAACATAAATAATGTTGACAATTTATTTTTATTTTAGCATCATTAGGTTAAATAGACATTTAATAATTTAATATTTATGTAAAACAGTTTGGATAATGCATAGTCCAAAGTCTTTTTTCATAACATGTTAAACACGATATTTAAAGATACGACCAATAAGAGTAAGTCTATGTTGCTCTTTATAAGGTCACCCAGTGTGTACACTTGAATGAGAGACTCTAAGCTTTATATATAATACAGTTTACCTCTCTAAATTCCTCTCTCCAAATGTTCCAATTTCTCAGTCTTTCTATTTCATAGATTTTTACTCAAATTGATCGTTATTCTTTTTTTAAAGCATATTTAAATATTATTATAGGTAGCTGTTTAATGTTTCAAAGTTGTAGAAAAATAAATTGCTCTTTGTTTTATCTTTTCTTCTGCATCAAAATGTGTTGAAACCTTGAAGTTTTAGCTTACATTTTATATTTTTCTTATTAACAGGAATTTTATTAAATTTTGAGGAAAAAGCTACAGTATTTTTTTTATAATCATAGAGAAAAATACTTAGGTATAAAAATAAGAATACAGGGTGAAATAGGATTAGAAAGGTTGAAGAAATGTTGTATATTTGAGTTTAAACTTTTTTTACTTTATTTTTTATACCTTATTTATCTTAATTTCCTAAAAATAAAGCCAGAAAAAATGCATTGCTTTTTATAATTCACTTTGTGCAGTTTGATTCAGAATTAGACTATTTGTATGTTTGTAATTATGAGGCTACACAAATATTAGTATATGAAAATACAAATATCAAATACATAAATAATTTTTTCATCTGTTATTACAACTTATTGTTTTGATTCTGTTGCACAGAATGGTGATATAAAGAAGTTTTTTAATTGTTATCACTTGTCATGCCAGTGCTGATTTTTCGCTTTTTCATTGGTTTCCTCTTTTCATTGGCAGCCTCGTCCTCCATGAAGTCGCTACCGGCTCCGGAGCTGCTTCCTGGAGATCCAGATCCTGTAGAATTAAGACCGTCTCTTATTGGTGACTGGCGGTCATCCAGGCATCTGTCTACGTCATGATCCATGGGTGGCGGGGAGATATCGTCATCACGATCCATTCTTCCCGCCAACAGTCTACCATTATTCATGATATCCGCTGCAGAGGCTGATACTGATGTTTCAGAGAGTGACGGCCGGCCGAAGAGGCCGCTGTAGATTCCAGGTACGCTCAGGTGGGCTGACTTGTGGGCAAGGAATAGTTGAGCACTGACGGCAGCCCTCTGTTCAGGGTCCATGTATCTTGCTGACGTTGACCAATTACCGCTTTCGCTGCTGGTCATCGGTGAGATGGTAGCTGCCGGCAACATTAGACGGCTGCCAAAACCATACCCGCCAATACTGGCGGCAGCTGTGTGACTTGAGGTGCTAGAAACTGGATCCGGATGTTGTTCATATCCAGCATCCATCTGGTCCCGCGAAAGGTGTGAATAAGGAGCTGTGGCATGTTGTCTATACTTGATAGTTCTGGAGTGATGCTTCAAGAATCCTCTGCTCTGACTAGAACTAGTGCTGGAGCCACAACTGCTGCTCACACTGCTGTTCAATCCTTTGGCACTGCTGTTTTGAGATCTAGAGTACGGGGAGGCTGACTGTGACAGAGGATACACTGGTGCAGTGGCGATATTCCTCGTGTACACAGGATTGCACAGGGGCAGGCTTCCCGCCAAAACCTTTTCTGAGTCCAGTCTGGGGGAGTAGGAGGAGTGTGGGGGCGCTGGGACGTATCTGTCAATGCTGGATGTAGGGCTGGGCGGGGATGATGGGGACCCGCTGGACACGGATGACTTGGAGAAGTCGAGTGGTTGGGTTTGGCAGTCTTCCCGCGCAATACTGCTGTTGTCTTCCCTGCTAGTACATCTACATAAAAAACAAACTATTAGAAATTTGATTATTATAATTTCATAATTTTAATATTATGTATCAAGTATCTTACACAAATAATCTTAACAAAGAGAAAATATTTTTCAGTTCATTAAAAATCCTTTTACAGAAAAGAAAAAACAAATTATTTAATTGTACTGAAAACATACCTTGATTCCGTATCTGTAGAATCCGTATCCATATCCGACAGTTCAGTGGCCGCAATCAAGCATCGTCTACAGATTTTCTTGTCGCGGTACAGGTATCCGTCGCGCGCGTGCGGGTCACTAATTCCTAAGAAGCTGAAAATCTTGTCGGCAATCTTGCTTGACTCGTGCATCACACTGTCGACAGTCTCGAGAGCGCCGTCGCAGCCTCCACCAGTACTTCCACAAATCAAACATACAACATGCTCAGTCCTGAAAAATTATAGATGTCAGCACAAATAAAAACTTTCAGCTGACATAAAATCTTTGACAACTAAAAGAGACGATAGATAGATTTTTGTAAAGCACCATAAATTAATTACATTATTGTGTTCCTTAATTACAATTAATTATATTAAACAGATCAAAAAATACATTGGGATGAAAGTTGTAATCAAAATGAGAATATTTTGTGTAACTGTTCTCTGTAATATAGTTGGGCGAATATTTTTATTCTTTAAAAATCTATGATGACTATTATTAGACCAAAATTTAAATTCCATTTAATGATGTAAATATGAATTCAACCCCTTGAGGAGGGCGAAACAATAATTATAATTAAATGGAATAAATACTTTGATAAAATGGATTTGTTCAAGTATAAGAGATATGGAACATTTAAAAGTAGTGGCAGAGGAGTTTCAACACCCCCTGAAAATTGAAATTGGGAAGGCCTCCTTACCCTTTCTCAACTTATATTGATTTTACACCCCCTAGTAAATCGCTGATCACGCGTACTGTTTGAAAATGTATTTCGATGAAAATTGTTTTTTTTTATTATTGTATATCTCAAAAGGGAGCACTCTTTACATACATACTTAAGGAAGTAGGGAACAGAAATCTTTTAAGAGAATAAATCTAATGTCACCCTCTCAACTGTGAGAAGGTTGTGTATATGCTTTATAAAAGATGGTTGTGTAACAGTGCGCTCTTCTCTACAGTTACGAGTTTTAAACTTGAAATAAAGGCAAAGTCGATTAATATCTAATTGAGCACCCTAATCCCCCCCCCACCCCTATTAAGTTTAATTTTTGGTTAATAAATAAAATTTATGATGGTTATTTTAGGTTAGATTATGTAGTGGTCCCCGCAAGTTTAGGGTCTAGCAGGGTTTGAAATACCCTCTTTGGGAAGGGGGGGGGGACATAAGGGGGTGTCTACTGACCGATTTCTGAGATTTTGTCAATTTAAATTCTCGATAGTCTACCACCCAAAACTTAGATAACTTAAAGGTCGAATGTTATTTTTAATTTTAAGTTAATTTAAGTTTTGAGCATATAAGATTTGCTGAGAAAATTTATGTACTGTATAGAAGTATTTGGGAAAGCTTCTTTATCATCTATTATTAATTCTGTGACTTAGTTAAAGTTTTGCTAAATTAAAATTAAAGCAGTAATGCATGAACAAAAATAAATTAAATAAAGATTATATAAATGTTTAACTATAAAATTCATAATTGCATTTTTAGATAATTAAATAAAAAGTTGTGAAAATGTTATATAAAAATAGTGTTATGTCAGTTGAAGATAAATAATTGTACAAACAAAGTTTACAGATAAGAAATTGATGATTTTGATGATATTTTATCCTTCTATCCTTGATAAATATATGAAATAATGTCAATACCTGTCTTTTAACAAAGAATATTTTGGATTTGAGGATATTTCTTGATTTCTTTTCTCCAATTTTTCTAAATTCTCCTCCATCTAAAATTAATCAAATTATAATTTCACAATAAAAACTAGCGGCTGTGCCCCTAGCATCTAGAGACCTATCAGGACCTATAGGAAGCTTCACTGTAAAGGAGAAGCATATTGGTTCAGAGAATAGCGAGAATCTTCGCTACACACAAAAAAAGCTTACTATTTTATATAATAGGATTAGCAGTTTCTTATTCGGGTCAAATTATGGAGTAATCAATTTAATAATTTTGTAATAAAAAGCTAAGATGTTAATAACAATTTTTGTCACTGCTGAAATTTACATCAACCTTTTATTGGTTGCATCAAATTTTTCTATTCCTTTTTGGAAACCCCATTTTTGTTGCAATTTTATAAACAAAAAATCAAATTTTTACTAGACTGACCTACAAAAAAACTTGTAGAGTAGCTTCGCTACTAAATGTTTTTGTTGAACTTACCAGTTGAATATTTGAGACAGGAATAATGAGCAAACATTCTGCATTAAAGCTGGATAAAAAATGTTTTATTCTTCGCGGATTATTCACCTATAAAAAGAAAAAATACATTAAAATTATTTTTATTATGCATTGTTAAGAGATGTTAAGAAAAACTTTGCAAATATTGTAAAATAGTCTTTTCATAAAACACGTAATCTAATGGAAAATTTATTAAATAATTGAAATTCTATTTTGTGAACTTTTCTGTATTTTTATACATATGCTTATTACATATAGTTTTTTTTCTATTTTTAGATTATTTTATATTATTTTCATTAATAATTTAAACTTTTCAGAAAAGTTACTAAATATAACTTCTTCATTTTGGGTATTAATATTAATAATTAATGTTTGATTTCTATATTTTTTAACTCATTCATTTTTATAAATGTAAAAGCGTAGGTACATAAATTTAAATATTTAATGCCCTACAAAACTTTTAATTAATTTTTATATAAATATGAACTAACCTTTTCGGGAATAACTTGAAATCTTTTTTCCTTATTAACAAACCAGAGGTTGTATCCATTAACACTTTTTAGTCGTGGATATATGCTCAAAATCGCCTAAAAATTCACATTTGTTATTCTAAGATATGTAATAAAACAATAATTAAAAATGGCTTAATAAAAGTTCAGGGACATTGCACTAGTAGTACATAAAAATTGCGCAGTAAAAACTTTCCTTTCATATTTAAAACAACATAAGTAAAGCATAAAATATTGTGAAAAATGAATAGTATTTTGAGGTTTCGAGATATAAAAAAACTGTACAGAAAAGTGTTAGTCATAATTAGGACTTTTGACTTTTGATGAATAATAAAACGTGCCATAATACAGGGTGCATTTGTTTGTTTGACCCACTTAACCTAGATAAAAATTACCTAACATACTTTCAAATTACAGAGGGTAATCTTTTCAAAATTTAAAAAGCTTACCTTTCTAAAAGAAAGACTGTCACATTGCAGGCTTATTTGCCACCGTCTAGCCCCTAAAAAAAAACAAAGAAAATTAATATTTTTTTATAAAATCATCTATTAATGTCATTTTAATCAATTTATTTTGACAAACATAAACTTTATAATTTGTTAATGTTTATGTTCCTCCGTAATTTTGTTAAAATGTACTATATCTATTGGCGAGTGTCAATAGGAACATTTGCTCTAGAAGGTGTGCCTTCACTTCCGCACACAAGTATCGCATTATCAAATCATATGAATAACAGCATATTATTACTACAACAAAACTGACACTTCCCCTTTGCTTTACTATCATTTAACACTCCTGTATGTTCTATTGTAATGGGCTGTTTTGCAACAAATATGAAACACTTTGTGGACGTGATACATGCGGGAATGAATTCACACCCTCCTTCTAGAAATATACTACGGATGGTGGACGGTGGTGCTCGAGCGCCGAGGAAAATTGAGGGGAAGGAAAGCAGAAGAGCTTTTACTATTTTCATCCAGGGTTACACAACTCGTGTAGAACTTATATAACTCAAACTAGAAAATGTCAGAATTATGTAACTTCTTCCATAGAAGCATGCAGTTTTTTAAAGTTACAAGGTTCTTAACACATTTTTACTTTATAGCATTATTTTTTTATCCTCTTTCAACGCTAAGCCGCGTTTAGGTTTTTTTTGGGGATTTCAAAATATAATGATTACTAGGTATTTAAATATTATTATAATCCATAAGGAAAATAAAATGATAATTCCTTTCCAAAAAAATATGAATGCAATTTTTATTTATAGAAACGTTCTGCTTAATTTTACACTTGTTGCTTCTCTCCTAGCCTCTAGGGGAGTGCAAATGTGGTCAGAAAAATAGCCTAAAACCACCCAAAGAAATTTACACAGCTTCCCTAAAAAGTACAATTAATTCAGACCACCTTTATCTTTATCTTCAGACAAAAGAAACTTTCTACTTTATATTATGGGATATAAATTAAGTAGAAAAGGGGGATATTTCACCTCTTAGGGCATTTAAAAGTTAAGCATACGCCCCTGTAGAGTTATATAAGTGTTTAAACCCAAGCCCTGACCTTCCAATCCACCAACTACCTTCCTCCCGCCTGTCTAGTAATGCATAATAGCAGCAGTGCCTTGTTCTTTCTAACTTGTTGCGTGTCACAAGGTACACAATTGTAAAACTATGATGTGAAGAAAATTACAGAGTTATATAAGCTAATCTTTATCAGGGAGGGAGGGGACATTGGCCTGTTTAATGTTTATTACACTAGTCCTCAACGTCTTATGATAACGTTTTCTTAATCGTTGGCTTAACAAATTTGGGGAATTTTATTAAATTTCGATTGGTTGGTTCAATGAGTTGAGTGTCTAAACAGTTCAACCACTAATTGTTATCTACAAAAGAGGTAACTTTGTTTATTATAATTGGGGATGTACATCAATTTATCGGTCATTGTCTTATCCCTTTAGATCCCTGTATCTTTACTGTACAAGTATACATAACAATGTTGTTATTATATTATTTTTATTTATTGATAAGCTATAGATAGATAACTTTTTTAATGTAGAGCAAAATGATAATGTTTGATGTTGTTAAGTGACAACAAATTAAAACATAGGAAGGGGAAAAAATTAAAAAACCTTTATGTAAAAGTAATAGAAAGTCTAAAAAGCAACTAAGATCTCGTAAACCGCTGGACAGATCATTGCATAGTTTAATAATTGGGTCAATAACAGGATTTAGGCTATTTTAAATATAAATATATGGCCGGGAAGAGGTTACCTATCATTTCCCTTTGGGGGGTCAAAGTAGAGTTCAAAAGAAACATTCTAACAATACTTTTATGAATTGATTATTAAAAAGATAGTAAATATAATAAAATTTAATGACAAAATAAAAATATATTATCAAATCATTAAGTGCATATTCAGCAATAAATAAAAGTTTTAAAGTCAAATGTATATCTTTTTCAGAGATACAGGGATAGATAAAGATAGAAAAAAAATTTAATTTAAAATTCTGTTATTTAAGGTTAAGTAAGCACATGGAGAAGGATTAATTTTAGATTTAGATATGTAAAAATCTTACCTAAGCCATTGAAAAGCAAAGCAGCGTGTTCATCTGCCTTGGGTAGTTTAACTTGAGAGTGGGCCAAACATAAAGTTTTCAACCTCAAGATCTCCTCGCTTCCATCAACAGAACTCGTCATATCAAGGCCTGAAATGATAATAAAATTAAATAACTAGCCTTTATGTTTGCCTATTAGATCTCACTTACTTCTGAACCGATTGAGTTCTCGACTTTAGGGAGCTTCATAAAGATCTTAAGATGGTTCCTGGCTATTATGATTTATAATTTAGGATTGCTTTTAATTATTTTATGAAAGCTAAACGCGAAGCCGCTAGTAAAACAACTTGTTAATCTTTTGTATTTTCCCAACTTTATATTACGTAACAACAAATCTGTTCTTTTTCATCTCTTAAGATTAAATTAGTTTTACAACAAAGTAAAGGAATAGTAATAGAGAGAGGGGACTATGGGCTGTTTATTACACTAGTCCCCAAACTTTGGGGACTTTAGTCAATTTTAATAGGTTGGTTCATTAAGTTGAGTGCCAAAACGTTACTAACTGTAATCTAAGATGGGGTAATTTTGGGTATCATCATTGGGTATATACATGAATTCATCCTCAGTTGTCTTATCCATTAAAATCCTTGGGATAGAAAGAATAATAGGTACAATTTCTAATTTCCTACTTTCTCTATAAAAAGAAATTTGTATCATAAATGATTAATAAGCATGATATGGGGTTTTGTAATTAAGTCTTTATTGTTTTTATTATTTATTTACATGTACAAAATTTAGTTTATTCTCTCTTTTGACCTTTGCTTCTTTGAAACATGCAAATAAATTATATAATAGTATATTTTTTCTCTTGTAAATTGAAAATTCCTAAAACTTCAATAAATTTTAAAATTCACGCAACCTCTTTATAAACTCTGGGAGTATAAGATACAAAAAAAGATTGTCTCTAGGGAATTTATTCTCATATTTCAAATATTTTATCAAGAAATATTTCACCAACATATTTGACCGCTATTATATATTTTCTCTTGGACATTTTTATGTTTTTTTTTAAAGCGTTAACTGAAATAATTGGCTGTTCAATTTTGGAATGTTTTTCTTCTTGTAAAGTTAATTATAATTCATAATTAGTTGAAAATGGAAAAGTCTGCCCAAAATGTTTGTATTAGTCTTGTTTACTCCAACTAGTGTCATACAGGAGATAGAGAGAGAGAAAAGAAAGGGAGAAATGAGAGAAAGAATGAGTGAGCTCTTGTTACCAGGGATTTAAAGGGATAAGATAATGGCTGATAAAAAATGTACAATCCCAATGATGATACATAAAATTACTACTTCAATAGATTACAAATAGTGGTTGAAATGTTTGAACGCTCAACTTAAACCAACCAATCATAATTATATTAAAGTCCCTAAAGTTGTTAAACCAACGAATAATTAAACCTTATTATAAAACTTTGGGGACCAGTGTAATAAACAGCCCAATATCCCCTCCCTCCCTGTCTTGTTTCTCTGTGACTCTTATGGGTGAGAAAATACATTTTTGTGCGAGGGCATATCATACACACACACTCAGAATAATATCAACACAATTCCCTTGATAATACATGCACCTACTAATACGTGTAAAAAATGTTTATGTAATATGTAACCAAATTATTAACCTTTTAACGTGCCCAGCTACTCTATAATTATTGTACAACTGTGTTAAAGCTACGCTTTTTATGGACATAATAATCCCTGTCTGCTTTATCTTTATTTTGCAATGTACTATGCTGTTTTACATGTATTTTAAAACAAGTTTAAAACAGTAATTTTATGTTAATATTTTTAAGGTTGTTTATTGCATAATCAGGAATTTCCAAATCTTGACTCAATATTGAATTTAACCTATCCGTCATTGTATTTGTAGATATCTGCTTTTAGTTAATGGTAAATTCTGTTTTGAATTAACTCCCCATTCCTGCAATCTGCAATTAGGTCAAACTTAAATTTTAAGCAATTAGTTATAGAGTTGTGACAAATAAAATTTGCTTATGTAAGTTGGACTCAAAAAAATCACCCCTAAGCCTCTAGAATAATAATTCTAATTGTTATTCATGATTTTTTTTATTATTTTATATTTTGATTAATCATTTTAAAATTTTTATGCTTCAAATTAAATATATTTTTTTTGGTCTGGATTCAATGTACCTAATACATAGTATGTACTATGCAAATTTTCTGTAACATACAAACTTTATGAAGAATAGTATACGTGCAAAAAGTAATATTTTGATTATTCGCAATAGACTGATTATTTGTACTATGAATCATTGAAATCCTGTAAAGCCCAGAATAATTTCTGCATTTTAAGTTCTAAAATGAAAGTATGTCAATTGAATGCAACGCAACCTAAAAACAACACGAAGTAAATAGGTACAACCTGACAAATTTAAACCAGCCAAAAGCCACCCCACCCACCCTCCCCCGACCCTTGGTCTCTTACATAACTTAATTTTCTGCAATAGGAACTAGGTCGAGAGTGGTTCTATCCAGAGTCTGCAGACACAGCTAGGCCAGACGGGGAAAAGTCACTCGCAAAATACAGGAAAAATTGGCCAAAATTAATGATATTAAAATTTTTACTAACCTTAGGATTAATATGTGGAATTTGTAGCTGTTGTGTTTGTCATTGGGGCTAAATCACCAATTTACAATAATGTTATGGTATAATCTGTGTTAACAACTAGACACTTTATGAAAACACTGAAAATTCACGTTTATATGATGAAAGATAGGACTGAGTTATGTATGAGTAATGGTTAAGTCACAATTGTTTGCTAACTCACTATTTTTCAACACTGTATCAGCTTTTATTTAATTCAGATCACAGATCAATATTATTTATGTTATATTCTTAACACTTTATGTAGTTTGAAATAAACTTGTGTTTGAGAAATGTCAGATAAATAACTTTATAATAATTGTTTAGTAGTGAAGTCTTCTCTTTGCTTGAGTATTTTTCCGACTAAACTAACTGAAATTTCTCAACTCCGCTACAACACACCCACCAAGCACCCACTTCCATTATAACACACGATATCAGCACACCTTCCCATTTAGTAGGGTACCTCCTCCTTCTTCCCACTCTGTCCCTCGTTTCTTGACTTATATATTCCTCCAAAGTTAAAACATCTTTACCTAAAAAAATCAAGACGTACACATACAAATACATTTAAAAACTTAGGTCCGCTAAAAATTATACATATTTGTGGTATGGTAAGCAAGTATAGGTAAAATAGAATAGCAGTCGCCAAGGTTCAAGGCGACTTGGCTGCTTTTGCAGTTTGCGGCTATGGCTACAGAAACTAGTTAAGTATCTGCTTTTGGAGATTTATTCTTTTTGTATTTAAAGATTTTTGCCCCCAAAGTAAACATAAATTTATGTACACTGGCAAAATTAATATTATCTTCTTAAAAGAAATGAAGAATAGTGTGCTCTACCTTGGAGAGATGAAATTAAAGGGATGAGTGTCACCTTTGGCCGGGGTATGGAGAGTATCTCATCGGAGCCTCACAAAATTAAACCGTGTTACAAGAGAAACAAAAAGGGGAAGACCGTGCGGGCCAAATTTTAAACAGAAAGATGTAACATTAGGCCTTACATGTTTTAGAGTAACAATCAAAGGGTATGGAGAGACATTGGGAGAGGAACTAGGGGGGAGAGATATACTATACATCAACAAAAAGGTCACATTTCCTCTATCGTGTCTCTTGCTTGAGAATTGTGAAGCACACGTGCACCATGGCAAAATTAAATAAGGTTCAGGACTACGGGTAACTTTTTACACGGCCAGTGCAAAGGGGACGGGGAGTAAATCCCTAAACAAACTTGTAATGATAATAGGAATTTCTTACTCTCGTGGATGGAAACATGCGCTAAGTTGAGTTGATAGCAGGACACATATGTTCAGATTCTTATACAAGCTCTGGCCTAATTGAATTGAAAGAATGATTCCCTGTGTATCTGAACCTGGCACGTATATAGGATACAGGTGTTTCAATACCTGGAATCTGGATAGCAACTGTTTCCACAATTTATACAGTTAAGTAAAGGTACACGCAAAAGGCATATAGAATAAGATTTAGCCAAGAGCTTATATTTCACAAAAATGGTGGCGATCCACTTTTTACCCTATCAAGACAGGCTGTAATTTTAATTTTTCCAAACAGGCGTTAATGGTAGGGTTTATTCTGTTGTTTACCATAATCCATTTTTTCGCAGTTTGATTTGAAAAAAAGCTTTTTGAAATAGTAATATTCTCCTCCAGTCTCTACGTAATCAAGATTTTTAGGCCTTATCTGTGAAATCAGCTTGGCTTAGTTTTGTGGAAATGTGATGTAATCAATTATTTGTAACTTTGTTAACATACACAATACAGGCCTAAATTTTCATTTTTATCTAAACATATAAAAATATTGTTTTGTTATAGTATAACTTTTTTCAATGCTAAAAAAAAGAGGTCACATTTTTGGTAAGGAAACAAGACTAAAATTTTAAAGTTTATATCTAAACAAGGATGACAACATCCATAAAAGCGAAACTCTGAAACGATATGACAGACGAACATTAACTTTTGTTGAGTGTCAGAACTGAATATACAAAATATGAAAATATAAGGTTTGACAAAATTAT
>LS055246.1:0-18348 GCA_900241095.1 Acartia tonsa
TCCTAAAATTTGGTCATCCTAGCTGCAAAATTGGCCGCTCTACAGCTGTTTTAATATTTAGCGGCTGGCCGCTAAAATGCGGCTAAGGAGCGGTCTGACCGCTATGACTAGAAAAAGTAATTTTCTCTAATAATACACATGAACCACCAGAAAAAAGTTTATGTCTCTAACTGTAACAGGAGCCGAGATAGAGGGGGAGGTCAATATGCCCCCCCCCTTGATCTATTAAGGTGGGAATTGGGGCCCGATCTGTAAGGGTTAAATTGCTGTGTAGAACTGAAAAACTTTAGGAAATGACTTACTATTCTATAGATTTACTTTAAGTTATTTATTATATTCTACAAAAAGATTTGAAGAATCTCTATTCTAATTTCTATTTGCCCTAATACTTTTAATAATAGACTGTTTCTTATTTTCAGCTGTCTACTGTGATGAGGAGGTACCATTACATCCAAACAATTCCAGACCTTACATACACAATGCTGAAGAAAGAAAGAATAATGATACAGGTTTTTATAAGAACTTTAGATACTCTATAGCAAGTATTTGTCCTAGTCTGTCCATCTGTCTTAGATTTCTCAGTTTCTGTTAAGTGTTTTAATTGTACATTTTCTTGGCAAATGAATTTATACCCTGTACAGGAATGATTATAAAAATGTAGAGCTAATAAGCCCTGCTAAACAATAAAAATATGCCTTCAATGTTTTTAGATTGGAATTCATACACAAGAGAGCTGAAATACTCATGCCCAGAAGGTTCTGTCTTAGAGTTTCCAAATATAACAGATGAACAGGTGACTAATATTTACTTGTTTTTCTAAAGATTAAAGGAAATCCTGAATTATTCCATTTCAGATTAAGATTATTGCTTGACAAGTTTGAACACTCATAGCTATAACCTACCAATTAAGATTTGAAAAAACACCAAAAAAAGTAAGCCAAAGAATGAGGATTAAATTAGTTAAAGTTTGGGTACCAAATTAATTTACCCTACCTAAATTAAGTCTTAGTTATGTAATCTGAATCAATAATATTTTCAGTACTTCAATAGCTATTTCTTTCATTGTATTATAAACGGCTTTCCATGGATATAGAATGTACAATTAGCCCCGAGGTGCAGAAGGCACGGGCTTAAAAAAACTGGTTTAATCTTATGATTATACATTTTTATATTCATAGAAAGCTGGATATATTACAATGCTAGACATAGTTTTTTTGTATGGATGAGAACCGGTTCCTATCAATCGGATTTGAATGAATACGAGAAAAGGACTTACATTTTTACAAATCTATTGTATATTAAAACTATATACCAGGTGACTGCAATCGATGAATTTACAGTACGCTGTGATGCAGACCGATACTGGAGACCTGTCCTGGATCATATTGAGTTCCCTGACATTCCCATAATGCCCAGATGTATAGGTAACACTTGATGTTTTAAGAATTTACACCCTTTCCCTTATTACCTTGATTGATTAATGTTTTTACACAATTTATTAAAATGTTTAAAATGATTTTAAAACTTTGTTAAAATAGCAAGAAAATTTTTAATAATAAAACTTTTTTTTGTATTTTAACAAAATAATGGTAACTTTAATATAGTCCCTTTCATGGTAAGAGGCGTTTTGTCGTATTTTCACATTAGTTTTTATAGGTTATTTTAGGTTAGGTTATGTTAAGTTGGGTTATGTGATTGCCCTGCAAGGTTAAACAATTGGAAGTACAGGGTTAGAGCCCCCTGCAGGGGCTTGAAATAGGGGAAAAGCTACTGTGAAAATTGAACAAAAGGAACTATACCCAAATAATGTGCTTGCTTTAAAATAAATTGGCTGATTTTACTTGATATACACATACAAACAACTTGGTTGTTGAAAAGTTTGGTGGTTTTTTGAAAGGATTAGAAAATATATATTAAACTGATACCAGATAAATCAGAACATTAACACTAAACATCATAAAATATCATTTTATTTAGCAATCAACTGCACAGATGCACCATTTGCAGTAGAAGCAAATGGTCTAGCATTAATAAACTGGACAGAAACTGCGGGAAACCCTAGGCCTTATGCCACTGAAATCACATACACTTGTACCAGAGAAGGAATTTTGATACAGCATATTGATTTAAAGTTTTAGTATGAGGAGTATAATAAGATTTTCAGCTAGCAGTTTCATTTTCAGACTATGAAAAAATCTTTTAGAAATTTTTATTTTTTAAATTTAAATCGTAAAAACTATGGGGTAAAAATATAAAATATACAAATTATTATGGTCAAATAAAATTTTAAAACTACAATAAAACAAATTTTGACTGACCTAAAAATTTAAAAAAAAATACTTGCTACTATAATTGCTTTCTAAAGTGTATCAAACGAATAATTCCAAAGGTTGGGGATACCCCTCCAATGGATTGAACACAACCTTGTCTGTTTGTCAGAATGATGGAACTTGGAGTGTCACAGAGGTTGAACAGTGTGTCAGTAAGTATCAATATTATCTTCATGATCTCTAATTAATGTGCTGCATCTGCTAAGGGTTATTTTTAAATATACCTGGTAGAATCTATTGGTATAACTACCATACATGTCAATGGGATATAGAATATGCAAATATTGTGATAGATTCTCACTAACCCTGATAAAATGTTTCTCCCAGCTGACTAATTGTAAAATACCTTCTATTCCCCCTTCCCCTTTTAACTTTACCCCAATCCCTTTCTTGATTATAGAGGACAAATTACTTAATTAACAACCTAAGATGACAACAAAAATCACATATTCTATATGCAAAGATACACTACTATTTGGAATTCTTATTCTAGAATTGGATTGTCCAGCCCAACCTCCACCAATTCATGAAGGTCCTGGTGCTGAGCGGATTTATGGTCTATTAAGAACAAGGTTGGTCATATATATGGAAAATCAATGAAAAAGAATATTATTTTATTTTATTTATTAGATACCACAATATGATTTATGCTGCCTTGGGATAAATCTTTTTCTATATATAAATTTGTTGACAGTAAAGGTTTACTATGATGTCTGAGTCAAAATTATAAAAAAAAGTAGTTGTTATCTGTTTGGGGTTTAACCAACTTTGCCTGTGTAGTTAAAAATGTATAACTTTCTGCTAATATTGAATTTTCTAAATTTCAGGTATAGATGTAAGAATGGGTACATGTTTACCAATGGAGATTTCCCCTACTGGTATAATGAGTGCCTTCCCAACAGACAATGGAAAGAACCTGATGATCCTATACCTTGTATGAGTAAGTTAGATCAAATGTAATTTAGAGGCCTCTAGGGGCACTTAAGGAGGAGGAAGATTTAGATTTAAAAAAAAAAAAAAAATATAGGGGGTGTATTTCTCTTATGAGGGTGGTGGTACCCTCTCACTAAAACAATTATAAACCTTACAAGAACCTTACAGAATAGAATACAAGAAATTTATCCTCTAATTTTGATTATAATCATCATTATTATTCAGAACGTCGCTGTACAGAACCACCTCCTGCCGCCCCATTGGGACATGAAGTTATCTGGCCTTACCGGTAATAATTCACAATGTATAGATTATATTCTTTTTAGTACTGGCTTTGCCTTTATTCTAATTTTTACTTTGAAGAATAATTCAATGCACTTTTAAGATAAATTTTAGAAATAGATACAGTTATACTGAAAGGTTTTAAATTGCATTATTAAAGATTTATGGAATTTGTAAAAAACTGGCAATTGCTGAATTTATATAATCAATATATTGACATCCTTATCTCTCAATCATCCTTATAATAGTATATAAGAATCTGTCTGTGTGTGTATTGAGAATCTTTCTAACCAATGAACCGATATGGTTCTTCCTTACAGAGTAGCTTCTCATAGGTATCTTATTTATAACTCACTATTTTAATGATTATTTGATTTAATGAAACTTTTTTTAGGGTAAATGAGAAGGATGATACAGTTATGTACAGATGTCCAGCTGGAAAGAGACTGGATATTGATTTACCCTGGTAAGCTAAAGTTTGATTGAAATTCATTTAAAGATACATTACAATTTAGTAACATGCCTATGAATTCTTTAAATGAAATGTATATTTATTCTACTAAAATTTAAAGCAAAGATGTGCTGGAATTGTCTTATGATGAACTCTGGTAGCAGAACAAAGTATCTTAAATATCAGCCATATGACGTCTTAAAAATGAGGAATTATCCAACTCTATTTAAGGGATCTACTTTCCCTCTTCTCCTCTCATCTCATATTATGACGTCACATGGCTGTTTTTTGTGAGACACTTTGTCCCGCTTCTAACTTTGTTTATTCTAGTTACGGGATTGCACTTTCCTAAAAAAAGAGTTCATTAATAGGAAGTGTTGCTAATAGAAAAGTAAATGTGTAAGATAAAATAGAAAATTTATGTTAGATAAAATTTTATTCATAGGGGTTGGCCATCTCTAGATGGGATGTCATGGACAGAATATGGTACTATGGAACATCCACAAAGAGGTTACAAATATTATACAGCTATCAATCTATTAATTTATTTATAGATTTTTCTATAAATCTATCTAGCATCCTATCAATCTATCTATTCTGTTGATAACAATGTAGGGCCAGACTTTTATTGTAGGTGCCAAAGCACTAGCAACCCAACTATTGTAGATTAAAAACCATTTGATTACACGACCATTGTCTTTCATGTCTTTACATTGAAATCACTATTTGGGCCAAGGCTGACCATACTTTTACTATTGATGCTGCACATCCGATTTTATTTAAGTTTTGGTAGATTTTTCATATGATTTTAAAGAATTTTTTTTAAAAAAGACAGTTTTGGTGATCTGGCGACACTTGCCGATTTAGCGATCCTTTTTTTTTTAAGAATCCACCTCTGACATAGCATTATTTAGTTATAACCTTGATTAGGGTCATGATTCAAACCCTATGTGTTCAGTCGTGATATTTTGATTACTACATAAATTTATCTTTACTTAAAAAAATCAACCTGTAGACCAACTGGTGACCTGTACCTGGATGCATGATCCTGCCAATGGATACAATGATACTATGGTCTGGTTGCCAGAGGAGGTTCAGATCTGTACAGGTATGATGTTATTGTGTTGACTATGGAATTATTATGTGTAGAGATGAGATACAAGGATTTTTTTGGGACATCTGCTGTTTCAATATTTGAAAAAGAGACAGTGTAAAGTGCCTCCAAAAAAAGACGTCATATGGTAAAAATAACCAATGAGAGACCAGTATAAATTTTACCATTAGTCAATGACAGTGGTTACTTACCTCTCATTGGTCAATTTTACTGTTTGACGTAATTTTTTTGCTGACACTTTAGGCTGTCTATTTGCAAAATATATTATACTAAGCTTTTAAGGAACAAAGAACATATTAAAGGCTTTAAGTTTCTTTTCTTCCACCAAAAACTTGTAACATAAAAAAATTATCAGATGGATTGAAAAAGTTGTAAAAGAGTTACAATTTGTAACATTTTAACATTATTTGTAGTGATCCATATTAAAACTAAAGCACTATTCAAAAATATTTTACTAAAAAGTTACCTTATTATAGGTCAGTAAATTTTAGCTCATTATTAAGTCTAAATACATATTTAGAATATGCCTTTATCTTTCCAAGAGGAAAAAATACCCCCCAGAAAATTTAAGTTTTTATCTATTACTATCAAAAAATTTCCCCTTCCATCAAATTATTTGAAAAAAATACCTGAAAAATATTGACATGTAAGGTAAGATTTTACAACTATGAACAATAAGAATGATTGACAAACAGTCATGAAGAGATTATCATAGTTGTTTGTAAATCCTTATATAAAAGTAACAGGATGTATATATGTGTGTTGATATGTACCAACGAATTTTGCTATCCCCTGAACCAATATGGTTCTTCTTTACAATGTAGTGTCTCATGGGTTTCTGGAAGGTTTACAACAATTTTTTTGCAAGAGAAATCCCCCCCCCCAAAAAAAATTTACTTAGTCATTCTAAAACTAAATATTTTGGGTACCTTTCTCCAACACCCGACACCTCAAGTACCCCTAGAGGCCTCTAGTTTGTATAATTAATTAATTCTTCTTTTGTTTTAGTAACTTTAAAAAAACTAGGTACACCAAAGAAGATATTTTAATTACAAGGTAAAATATGAATTTTATAATTTTATATTTTGAAGATGATATGTTTTAAAATAAATTTTTTTTGAAGTACTAAAATTATATTTTTTATTATTTTACTATATTATTTATATTAATTGCTATTGATTGAATAGTAAATTATATAAATGTAATACATATATAAATATAATTATTGAAAGTTCTAAACCCCTTTCCCCATACATAAAATAAACTCTTGAAATACCTTTACATATTTTTTTGCATGTGTCCTTGGTTTTTACAAATCAGGTAATTTTTCTATATTGAAAGGCCTCTAGGTACAGGTTTAAATCCCTAAGGGTTTAATACTGCTTTAAAGGTAGGACATAGAAAAAGAATATTCACCCCGACTCCTATTTTTTAATGTATTTAAAAATAAAGAAAAAATTTTTGTGCTGGATAGCCTCTAATGGAATTAATCTTATTACGTATCAACTATTATTGATTTGTCTACAATAATGATTTTTTGCTCCGCTACTTATTGACGTCTTTGTTCTTTTTTCATATATTATCTTAAAACTTTAAATGTAAAAGAAAAGTACACATTGACTTTTATAGAAAGATTTAAAGTGAATTTTACATTTAAAAAAAAACGTTAACATATTTGTTTAAACCGCTTATTTATTTGGAATAAAGGGTTTTATTTTTATTAGGATGAGTTGATCCAAAGATAATATTAGGTAAAAGAAGGACCGATAAGTTCCTTGGTTTCTGAGATCTTGATGGATATAAATACATACAGACTAACGACACATGTAAGTATATTCGTTCTTTATAATTTCTTACTAGCGGCTACGCCCCAAGAAGCCTCTAGGGGCACTTCAGGTTGGAGGGGGAAAAGTCGACATCATTCCATTTTAAATTTGAGTTTCAAAAGAGTAAAAAAATATTTTTAGGGGAGGGGGTTGAAGACACCCTCCCCTAAAATAGTTTAAAGCCTTCCTAGGACCTATTAGGAGCTTCACTGTAAAGGAGAACAATATCGGTTCAGCGGTTAGCGGTTAGCGAGATCCTTCGGGACAGACAAAAATCGCTTGCTACTTTATATAATAGGATATATATACTAGCTGCTACGCCCCTAGATTTGAAAAGAAAAGGTAACAGTTTTTTGGTTGGGGAGGGGGGGGGAGGTACCCTCCCACAAATCAGTAATAAACATTCTCTGGACTTTTCATAAGTTTCAATGTAAAGGAAAACCATATTGGTCCAGTGGTTAGCGAGATCTTTAGCTACAGGCATACAGACATACATAGCTTTGTCTATTGGTCTGTCGGTAATGCGAAAGTTTATTGTTTTACAGCACATCGTAACTGGACAAAGTGTCTCAAAAATCAGCCATGTGACATCATGAAAATGAGGGAGATGAGAGGAGACGTGGGAAAGAAAACCCCAAAAATGAGATGGATCAACCATTAATTTTAATCTACAGAAAGGGTATTTTTGTTAATTATCATTAGGGATATGCAATAATTTATCAACCATTGTCTTATACCTTAAGATCCCTGGATATAATTAAATGAACTAATAGTAAATCAATCCCAGAACCTTAAAGGTTTTCATTTTTTGATGAAAGTAATGTCATGTGTCGCACCCTAATAATGTCCTAAAAACATAAAGGAAAATTCGTTTGGGGGGATGGGGTAAACACCTCTAACGTCCTTGAAACAATCTACATACCTTTTTTCATCATATAAAAGTGACAGGATCAATTTTTGGCGGCGTATGTCTGTCAGTCAGTCCATAAAACTATGGAAGAAATGTGATAGTCTTGGCTGCTGTTCAAACCTCAAGATAAACTTATAAACTTCTTAAAGGAAATCCATGGAAATCGAAACGAAACGAAAATTGTTT
This sequence comes from Acartia tonsa, assembly GCA_900241095.1. Classification (NCBI taxonomy): domain Eukaryota; kingdom Metazoa; phylum Arthropoda; class Copepoda; order Calanoida; family Acartiidae; genus Acartia; species Acartia tonsa. The sequence continues at coordinate 8,033 of LS055246.1, forward strand.
GGTGAACTGAATTACTTTAGAAATGCGACATATTATAATCGTACTTTAAATTGTGTTCCCTTTTATAATATTAAATTGATTAAATGGTTTTTATTCACTCATTTAAATTAACTACAATTTTATATTATTAACTATTGAAATACAATTAATTCCAATTGCAATACTAAATGTAAAAGTTATTCACCCTAGATAATCAATCAGTCACAATAATAGAATAATTGGTTGGACTGTTTTGTTTTCCAAAACAATGTTGTCCACAAAACATTAACCCTATTTTATTCTGAATAAATTCTTTTTCCCCACCAAAAACGCCCACAATTTTTGCAGAAAATATTATCCATTAACCCAATTGTAATTCTAGCTATATGTTTTTTGCCCCAAGATAAAGAGAAAATTATTTTACTTTGTACCAAAGTAGTATCTTAGAAAGTTTATAAAGAATTTTGTTTTCATAGTAAAATTATTATAGAATTCCATCTTTTAGCTCATTTTTGAAAATATATCTGCTTATGAAGGACTAAACTCTAAAGACATGTTGTCTGGGGTAGACCGAAAACGTTGTCCAAGGAATATTGTTAGAAACCTGGTTAAGGTGTCTATAGAAAGGTATTTAAATACGCTATCAAAAACTTTCAACATAATGGGGCCTTTCTAGAAATTTTAAGTTCCTAGGAGGTGAGTAGATTAAAAGTTCTGGTTGTTTACTTGAAAATAAAAGGGCAGGTAACTTTACCAAATATGCTTATGCAATTTTCCAGACTATTTTTTATGATTTTTTAGAATCCACTCTATTTATATAATACTTTGTTTTCCTATTCATTTTCTAGATATCTTTAAATATTTTTGTCCTATGATACTCATGGATGTTGTTATCCTTGTTCTGTAATTCCACCTTACTTACATCGTTAAATAAATCTTCTTAGGTACTAAAATATGTTAACTTTCTAACCAAACAAGTTATTTGATGTGTATTTTACTGTTTTCTTATTGGTTCTATTTGGTTATAAAGTGTCTAAACTTTTAATATTTATTATCAATGTAGAATAATTTTATTTGAAATAATTATGGGTTTAATGGAATAAGTTTTACATTAACTTAATGAATAAATAGTTGAGTAATACCTTTCAATTCCTTCGTATGAAATAAATTTTAATTTAAGATTAGTAATCGGACAGTAGATTTTTAATAATTTGAAATGGAGAAGCGTGCATTATTTCGGTCACTTTTCCAACTAACTGCTTTTGGAATATTTCTATTTCAAATGCAGATCTCGGTAAAGAAATTTGTTGATCAGCCCATTATCCAGCAAACAAGGACTGTTACTCTTGCAGATGTCAACCAACCTGTCTTTTTTGTTTGCAAGAATAACAAGTACGACTTTCAACTGTCAGAGAAGGTGTATGGCTACAATTATATATATAATTTGCTGGCTGGAAAAATAGAAAATGGAAGTCAAATAACTTGGAAAGGCAGGCACAGAAATGTTTCTTTTGCAGATTTGGAAAAGATCCTCTATAGAAATAATTTTGAGAATTTTTTTAACAAAGCATAGCAATGCTAGAAGTGTATTTTCTCCTGTTAGAGGTCACTGCAAAGAGCTCTCCTGGCATGGTGAAGAGGGAGGTAGTGAATATGTGTATGTCACTGAAAAGTCTTTCTTGATCATGGTTGATCCACTGGAAGTTGATGTTCTGTCCCTGATTGAAATGGAGAATGCTAGAATTGACTTTGGCCCTGTGTCTGATAAATTCTTTCTCTACTTGGCTTATGAGTTGATGTTCAGTTTACAGGAATGGATACATAATACATGGATAAAATGTGATAGTCTTCCAACTGGCTAATAAAACAACAACTCCCCCATTCCCCCTTATGACTTTACCCCACCCCCTTCCCAGACAATGAAGGAATGTATTGACCTAATTCCCCTATAAGTAACAATATCCATGTAAAATATATCCATTGATATAGGACAGCAGAATTAAAGATGGCATCACCTGCCAGGACTACAAAAGGATCAATTCAAGTTATGGAAAGTGTCTGGATAAGGCTATGAGACAAGAATTTCAAGACCATCTAGGATGCCTCCCTCCGTGGATGCCAAACAACATGGGTGAAGTTTGTGAGCAGGATAAACAGGTCAACATCAAAGACAAGGAGAAGTACATCAAGCTGATCGACAACTTGCTCGAGTTTACTTCTAGTAGGAAAATGGATTTCTGGGGCAAGTGCCTTCCATCCTGCACATCAATGAGTGTTGTAATGAAGAAAAAAGATTACAACTCCAACCTGGTGGGAAGAAGCTGGCTCAACCTAAAGGCAAGCAACAAAGTGACTGTGCATACTGAGGTGTATGCATATGATGCTCTTAGTTTGATAGTTGATCTGGGTAGTGCTATGGGACTCTGGTTGGGTCTGAGTGCACTCAGTGTTCTGGATTATGGTCTTGTTGCATTTGATTACATCTATGCAAAATGCATCAAATAGGTTGGTAGAAATAACATACACGGAGGAGGAGCCGATTAGATTATCCCCTAAAAGTTCTAGAATTAAATTAAATCCACACTCTCCACCCATAAGGACTACCCACTCTGACTTATAAACTTCTGCCCCCCCCCCCTCCAAAAAAATATCAATTTATATTTTATTTCAATAACCATCTGCAAATTAATAAATTAAGATTTTTACACATTTTCATTCGAAACCGATCAATGTCTGGTGGATTAGAACCGGTTCTCTTCAACACAAAAAAATTATGTCTAGCATTTATTATATCCAGTTTTCTACAAACATAAAATGTACAATCACAAGATTAAAACAAGTTTTTAGCCCGTGACTTCCGATTCTAGGAGCTAAAAAACTGGTCTTAATCTTATAATTGTACATTTTACATCCATGGAAAGCTGTTTATAAAACGATGCAAGAAATGACTATTTCCCTTTCTCAAAATACAAAGTTTTGAGGTCCTTAGTTGATATGAGCATCATGTTCAACCACTTCTCTCAAATAAAAAAGAAACAACAGATTACCTAGATTCCTATTTTATGTAATATTTACTATATTTTAAGCTTTTAGCTAATTTTATCTAACTATCATTTAAGCTCTTTTATAATTTTCTTTAACATTTTTATAAATGTAAGTGTGTAATTTTGTACGGTAGATTTAAAATGATGTTTCAATAAAGTTTAAATTTTTACTTTTTTTCTACTTTGCAATGTTGTAAGTTTTTTTTTTTACTATTTATTTAATATTTAGAATTATTGTAATAAAATGGGTAGGTTTGTTTGTTTATTTCTTTCTTTAGGTTAGGTTATGTTGGGTTCTGGGTAGCCCAGCAAGGTTAATATTGAAAAAAATTAATAGTTGACAGTGGTATTTTAAATTTTACCTCCTATCATCCATTTTTTTCACCTAAAGAGAATAAATCAATCCTTTTAATAAAGTATCTCTATTTGTGTGTGTGTATGAAGGACCTCTAACAAGATTATTTAGTCCTTTGACACTGTTCATAATTATTATTTGATTGATCTGTCCTTAATTTTTATTCGAATTAAATTTTATTGTTTGTAATGTATATGAGTATTTAATACCTGTACTATAATGCTGTTATGTAATTATTATTTGTTATGTGTGTCATAAAATAAATATCTAATCTAAAAAAATATGCACTGAAGGATTTTGCTAACCGGTGAACCGATCGCACATTTTGTCAAAGTCAAACTCACACAAATTAATCATAAAATAAAATAGTTAAATTTCAATTTTACAATCGGCTTCGGGTATAATTTGACAACTCTATTTTTCTTTCTGTTTTAAAAAGAAAAATAAAAAAATAGGAGGGTTTTCATTTTTTAAAAAGAAAAATATGAAAAAAACTATTTTTTTTTGGAGTGAGGGGGATGGTGTTAGATTCTAGTAGAGGGTGCTGATTCCCTCCCGCAAAATAGTTTTAAATCTTCCCAGGGCCTATGAGAAGCTACATATTGGTTTAGCGGTTAGCGAGATCCTTTGGTACACACACAGAGACACTTGGACATCCTTTTTCAATATTAATTTATAATCAATATTAACGTATGAAAGAAATTTAGTTATAGGGAGCAGTTGCTATTTACGATATTTTTTAGCAGCCTCCGTCTGTCCATAAGTTCAGAAAGTTGTGGGAAAATGTTTGGCTGCTATTCAAACTTTAAGATAGACGGCTGAAATTATTTGTGAAGATTCCTTGTAATTGGACATCTGCTTTGTTATTGGCTTTGTCCGTTTGTCCATTGGTGAGTTTAATGTTCTCTTTTACTTATGGATGTTGTCACCCTTGTTTTTATATATATCTTAAATGAATAAAAATAGATATAGAATTATGGATACATTGACAGGGGAAAATTGGTTGTCAGTTCGGGTTGCTAATATAGACATCATAAATTGGTAAGTTTAATCATCTAGTAGGAGAGGAGGGAATGGTGTAGAGGGGGCATTGTTAATTTAGCCAGCTGTAAGTATCACTTAATCATAGTACAGAAAAATCTGGTACAACATCCAAGTAATAATATTTGGATTTGAATAAAACTACATTATTTAAGAATATTTTATTAAATTATGATATTCAAGTATTACATTTTTAATAATGATTTATGATTATAATTAAACATTGCAATTTTGTAACAACTGTAATTTATACATCTTTATTAAAATATACAGAAAATTAATTTTTAAATCTTGTTTTGATAATATCTAAATGATTTTCTTAATAAATATTGAAAATTTTTTTAAATTGTTACATAACACTTTAAAATAAATTAAGATAAATAGATAATTTATATGTTCTAAACATTCCCTGTACCTGTAATCTTAACTGTAAAGGTGAACCATTTCGGTTCACTGGTTAATAAGATTCTTCAGTACAGACAAAAATATATCCTGTTTAATTATGTAAGTTTTTATAAAAATCAATAATGAAATGGAGGAGTCGATTCTTTACACTTTTCATTTTAGTTTTAGAAATAAAAATAAAAAAAATGATGGGGAATTTTTTCCAGAAAAGATATACATATCTTTGGAGGAAGACGGTACCCTCCCTCCAAATTTTTGCTTACAGGGATATAATATTTTTATGATTTTTATAATTGGAATTTAATTCTGATTACGATTTCATGACGCTATCGTTAATTACTATAGTATCATTTCGAGAATATTTTATTTTTGTGGGCACAGTTACTTTATATCTAGATTATGTCTGTATATCTGTCTGATCACTTCGTCACAATGTTAAAAGTACTTCAGCATTTGCGATTTCTTATTTTTTATTTAGTATGTACTATTTTTAACCAGGGAGAGAGGGACATTTCAATAGTTTTATAACAACGATTTATTATTAGTTGGATTATCAACTTTGGTCAACTTTAATTAAATTTGGATTGGTTGGTTCATTAAGTTGAGTTTCCAAACAATCCAACCACTAATATTCAGAAGGGGTAATTTTGTATATTATTTTGGGGATGTACATAAATTTATTGGCCCTAGTCTTCATATATCTGATATATATCAGTGAGACTTATGTTTAATTTGGGCATGTTAGAATAGTCCTATCCATTTCAAACTTACATTATGATTCCTGTAACAGGTAGGTATGATTTTTCAAGATTAGCAACTCTATAATCTTAACAGAAAAGTTCGTAAATACATAAACTGCGCTACTTATGGAGTTGATCTCAAATAAAATACATTTATAATTTTTACATAAATAATGATCTTTAAATTAAAAAAAACAATAATGTGCATTTTAATTGGCAATAATAAAAACAAAAAATATTTCTAGTATGGCTTTGAAACTGATTAATTTTCGCTGGATTAGAACCAGTTCTCAGCCATGCTGAAAAATCATATATCACACAATTTCCCACAATTAATAAAATAAAAATCATAAACTTAATAGCAGCAGTTTTGTTAGCACAGGACTTTGGCCCCTTGGGGCTAACAAAAACTGGTTTTTAACTGTGCTTATAAATTATATTATTAAACGCGGAAAGCTGTCTATAATACGATGGAAAAAATGGAAATGTACAAGCTCACGGACATACCCTTTATAAAGAGCTGGGATATATACAACAAAAATTTAATTTATTTATAACCAAAAATATTTAATCAAAGCTGAATGTTTTAAATATATTAATGCTTCTTATATTTCATAGACCTAAAGGGATAAAATGGCTGATAAATGGATAAAAATATCCAATGATTATACACAAAACTACTCCTTCTGTGAGTTTCAATTAGTGGTTGAAACGTTTGAACATATAACTTAATGAACCAACCAATAAAAAATCAGTAATAGTCATAAAGTTAAGTCGACGAATGTGAAATGCTATTATAAATCTCTGGGGACTAGTGTAACAAAACGCCCAATGTCCCCTCCCTCCCTGTTAAAATTAAAGAATATTTAAACAAGGATGGCAGCATCCATAACAGCAAAGCTCCTAAATCAGACTTAAATCTTAAACTGAAACAGCCAAAAACTATATAAGTACTTATATGAAGCTTACCTAAAAAAAATTTAATCAGTTCAGTGGTTATTAAGATCTTTACCTCAGATAAAAAAAGCCATACTACTTTATATTACAGGACTAGCAGCTGAATTCCGAGACCCATGAAACAGCCTAAAACCATCTCAGGACCTACGTAAAGCTTACCTAAAAAATCTAACTACTTTATATAATAAAGTACAACTTATCACTGAATAGGCAATAGAAGTTAAAAAGCTAAAATCTTTGGGTTCGAGTCTGCGCTATTGTATGTACTTAGTAATTTTCATATAATTTAAAAAAAAACCTTTATTATTATATTTTATTTTATTATATTATATTTATTATTATGTATTATTATATAACGATAGAATTATCGTGGTGATAGTAAATAGAAAATCACAAAACCTCTAAACCTCAAAACACTAGAGGGAGAAAGGGTTAAATAACTGTATCTCTTCATTGCAACCGCCTTGTGCAACCTGTATATTGAGTCATTGAAAATCAACCAAAGGTGTCGCTTATATTAACACAGCTAAGTAGCAGAAAATAATTTAGAAGGAGACGAAAGAGGTCTTTGAAAAAGGAAGTTGTCTGTATATACATCTATACTATAGATTTGTTAAGAAAACGTTCACCCTATTTTCCCAGCCTTCCCCTCCTAAAGGATCAATGAACCGACCAATAAATGATGGGCATGTTAGCAACCTTAATTGACGACAATTTCACCCCTGTCATAATATCCACGTATATTCTATATTAACCATCATTGGTATAACAGCAAATTAAAACACCTTTTTATGTCAGTTTGACTATAGCAAAGCTTTTGATGGTACTAATCATTAATTACTATTAGTAATCAGTTTTTAGTACAAATATTTCAAATTATAATTTTAAACATTATGAGTATTCATAATTTTGTATAAGAAATGTCCGAAATCCGTTATCATATATTAAATCTAAACGCTTGCATGACCGTTAGATGACATTTACAATTGTTTCTTAAAACAAGAATAACAGCTTTCATTAAGACAAAGCTCGACAATTCAAAAAAGAAATATCACGTTGTTGATATTGATGCTATGTATTCTGATTATTTGGATTAATGAAAATTTTTAAAAATGTATAATATTCTATTGGTTATTTAAAACGTGCTTTAAAGTCACAGGAACCACTCCTGTATCTATAAAATTAAAAGAGTGATTTTACTAATATTAATTAGCCTTCTAAAAAATATTCTAAAATTAAAGGAATCTTTCTTTAAGGAATAAAATAGAATTAATGCCTAATTTACACCAGGCAGATGGACTCTCCATAAATGTAGAAAATTCACAAATCACTTCTGACCTTATTCCGTTTTTTTTTTCACTCCCACAAAATTATTTTATTTACACTTCTATATTGCGTTTTTTCTAAACCCACCAACAAAATTCTTGTAATTCTCGTGCTACTGGGATTAGAGATATATATTCTACAAAAAAAAATGACAAAGTTTAGGCCAAACAATGTCTAAAAATGATCAAAATACATCTAATTCTATAGATACAATTTTTAAATTTAATTAAGGAGGAATATTAATTAGTTTGATTTAACTTAAATCATTATCGTATATTATTCTACTATCTACTTTTAGCAATAAAGATATTCCGTTTAGATTAAAAAATGTAGTTTTTCTAGTATTGTTTATGGGCCAAATCGTAAACTATCCCCTTTCCACTTTACTTTCTTAACCCAGTGAACGGGACGAATATCCATAAATTTAATTAATCTAATGTATTTGTATTTCTTACTTTAATCATTTTCATAGCTTAACCATCTCCTCAATCTGTAAAGGTGAGAGTTTTAAGGCTTAAAAATATTAATAGAACGGCAATACTCACTAAATATGTGTATTTCTTATTGAAAAGAACTATAGACAATTTTTTTAAAAGTTAACATAAATTTTTATAGTTCTACTACTGTTTTAACTTAAAACTAACAACCTTTATGGATTTTTTGGCGCAACCTACTTCACCCTTTATAAGACCAAACTTATTTTAATCTAACTAGGACCAAACTTTTAAAATAAAATTAAATGTGTAGGGAAAAGTAGCATTACTGATACCCACACCAAATGGACGAGACGAATCAGGCACAAGTCGTGACTGCTATCTACTCAACCCAACACTGAGGTCTCATAATCATATGCAAAGTTTCAGGTGAGAACAAGTTTTGATACCTTAATGGCCAAAAAAGTTTTTTTTTTATGTTTTTTTAGTTGTGCAGCTACTATACTAGGTTCTGTCTCTAAGTAGTTTTTAAGGTACATTCTTTTTAAAGTAATATCGCTAAATTAGTTTTTTTCTATCCCTTTAAAGCTGTTCTTTTTACTTTTTATCACGTTTAAATTGACTTTTAAAACGTTGGTCCCCAATCCAATTAATTTCCACTGGTTCTGTGCCATACTGGAAAAATAAGTCTTGTCTTTTAGAACATTTTTAAAAAATATTTAGAAGAAAAATCATAGAAATAAACCCTGTTTTGTTTGCCATAAGTGATCTAAGGCCCTGATTTCCAAAAAATCGAATCAATATTACTTCTGTTCTCTTTCCAAGGACAATGTTCAATTCATGTATAACTTGTTGTAACAATTTTAAAATTATTTGTTTTAGGTTCCTTGGTATGTTGATGGGCATAGCCATACGAACAGGAGCCCCACTGGGACTAACCCTGGCCGAACCTGTTTGGAAACAATTGTCTGGTTCTATTCTTACACCTAAGGTAGATATATAGAAAAAATAGATAGGTACATAGATAGATAGACAGACAGATAGAAAGAGAGATAGATAAACAGATAGATAGACATACAGACAGGCAGACACGCAAAATGGCAGTCGGATAGACAGAATGAAAGACAGTTAAACTGTTTTTAAAGTATTTTTGAATGGGGGCCAAAAATATACTTTGCCACATTTGGAATAAGACTGCAGGGCCTAAATTTACATAAATTAGGCCCCCAAGTTAGTTTTTTTGAGGATTTTAAAAATCATTTTTTATAGTGGATTGGTTAATTTTTACCCCAGCCGATCGATTATTTATTTTGTGGTAAAATTGTCGCTTATGGAAGAATTTTAATAATTCACTTTATATGCATAGCATACAAAAACAATGTACTCTGTTAAATGCAAATAATATTTTTTCTGAAAAAATGAATTCAATAGAGAAAATTAACATAATGAAAAAAAGTTTAATGGCCAATTATAGTTATAATAATATGACTAATCATAAGACCATATGAATTAATTGTTTCTGTTTTTTCTCTACCAATTTTTTCTCTATATTTTTACATTAAGGAAAATATAATAAATTGGGGGAAAAAATGTACAAAGTTATTTATCCAGAAACCATATAAAATGTCGCGGATTCGCGTAACGAAAATTCTCGTATTTTTTAAACCCCCAAAATTTTTTACAGGGAAAAGACGATAAAATTATTCAATGAAGAAATTGTCCAAAATTCCTTTTATTTACCCGTCCGGTTGTTTCGTTAACAAAAATGCAGATTTTATAGCTGAACGATATTCTTAAACCAATGTATTTTACTTTCATAAATATTTTTTATTTGTTATACCCAATCAAGGGCATAGTAGAGTGTACAAATGAAAAGAAAGGAAGAAAAAAGCAATTAAAATTAAAAATGCTTCCGCTGTTGTAAAAATTACCCAATCTACTATAAAAAATAATTTTTTAAATCCCCAAAAAAACTAACTTGGGGGCCTAATTAAAATTTGGGCCCTGCAGTCTTGTTCTAAATGTGGCAAAGTAT